>CM057086.1:35635176-35725176 GCA_029959045.1 Taenioides sp. WSHXM2023 | reverse complement strand
GGTCACGTCAACACAAAAGTTCACGAGTTCCACTTTAGACACAAGTGCACGAGCTGAATCCGTGAGAAACACGCGCAGGGCAGAGGTTCAGAGTTTGATCTTATGACGTAAAGCTTTACGCTGTAGCTCCACGTGCGTTTCTGCTCGTGATCTCGTGTTTTTGTCATTTTCACACAGACCCACGGGCCCCACGGGGGGTGTGCGCGCCTGCCCCGCCAAGCTCCGTACATGAGCGCACAGAAGCATCTCCGGAAGAACCGCACCAGTGACCAGCCTGCCCCTGCCCCTGCCCCTGCTCCTGCTCCTGCTCCTGCCCCCTGCCCCTGCTCCTGCTCCTGCCCGCTGCTCGTGCTGACCTCTGCTCTCCTCCCGCCATGACCTCCGGACCGGGAGCAGCGGGAGCAGCGGGAGCCAGCACAGCGGAGAGCGCAAACCGGAGCAGCCCCCGGGCAGGTCCCCCATCCTCACGCACCTCATCGAGGGCTTCGTGATCCAGGAAGAAACACGCCGTTCCCCGTGAGTACCCGCGCCCGCCACCGGGTCAGGCTCTCGCCCCTCGGCCCTCGGCCCTCGGCCCACGGCCCTCGGCCCACGCTCTGTGAAGGAGCAGAGTGGAAGTCCGGACAGATCCACACAGAGAAAAACACATAAACTGTAAAAGGAGCCGCGGATGATCCAGATGAGGCTCAGATCAGATGGAAACAGGTGTTTTGGAGATGCCTCCTTATCCTCACATTTATTTAGAGCAGATTCAGGTTTGTCCAAATCCTCAGCTTTGAGCTTCAGGTCATTTCAAATGATGGTCTCAGTATTATTATAAAACATCTGAGGACATGTCAGAACTTCAGTGAGCGTCACATCCCACAGGAACAAACGGACAAGTGGGACGGACTTCACACTTCAGTTTGTTTCTGCAAAATTAACCACAGAAAGTATCAACTGTAAAGAGAAAAGTACGTGACTTTTTTTTGAGAAGCATCAGGTCACAGAGCTCAAGTCCGAGTCGAGTCCTGAGTCTCTGACGTAGACGGACCAGGACCTTCTCACAAACAAAATGCATTTGTTTATGATCAGGAAGCAGGAACCAAAAGGACTTCCTTTTATTCTTTAATTAGACTTAGACAAACTTTATTGATCCACAAGGGAAATTGTTTGGACGCAGCAGCTCAAACATCACAATATAATAAAATAATAACAAAGAGAAACAATACGAATGGTAATAACAAAAAAGACGGTGTCAGATTATGTTGATGTAAATGTACGAGTTAAAATAAAATAGAAAATAAGTAATAAAAGTATCTCAGTTATAAACAAAGAGGTCGTAAGGAAAACGGTGCAAAGACGATATGATTGACAGGACAAGGATTATCCGTTAGATCAGACCTGGGCATCGTGCGGCTCCCGGGGGCCACATACGGCTCTTTGTTCGACTCTGACCGGCCCGTTTAAGATCATTTTGAATCACAAAATAAACATTTTATCATTTTACCTCATGCCTGGACTAAAACTGCATTGCTTTTATTTTAGAGGTGTTTTTCATGACATTTTTTGTAAGTCAGCCTCACTTTTTCATTGAGAAATACTGTTAATATTATGCAGAATTGACTTAAGTATTTTGGCTCGACACAATATTTTCTGTTTCTGGTGTGGCCAACACCAGGGTTTTAAAACGGGTTAAATTTAGGCTTTAGGTTAAAGGTCAGGACCAGCCTCCAGGAAATGAAAGCTGCACTGTGTAACTTTTCTGTTGGGGGTTCGTCACCTGCTTGTTTCTATGGAGACGTCACTGCTCTGCCTGGAATGTTCCACAGTGTGACATTAAACAGCTCTACTTTACATTTATTCAATCACAGGTGGTTTTAAAGCTCAAAAATACCTAGAAAAACAGACATTCTGACTGTGAGCGGGGTCGCCTCTCCACAGATCTGACCTGGAACTTGGTCTGGTCTGGTTTGGTCTCCCTGGAGATACAAAGGTTTAATGCCATACTGTGGAACATTCCAGACAAAGCTGTTCAACTTTAATGGAAGTCAATGTAATGTCCAAACACAAATGATGGAAACCTAACCTGTGTGCGTCTGTGTGCGTCTGTGTGCGTCTGTGTGCGTCTGTGTCTGTGCAGTTGGAGCGGCCGTCCTTCTCCGTGGACTGCCTGAGGAGACACAGAGGGGACATGAAGACAAACGGCGTCCCTCTCAAAGGTACCGCTCTACTCGTTGTGTGTTTGTGTTTGTGTAACGGAACAACAATGTCACATTCTGGAACTTTATTTATATTTACGACAAGATTTGACAAGATTCAGCGAGTTTTGATTTGGCAAGAGGCTAAACGCGTCGGTAACTTAAGGGTTGTTAGCCTGTTTCGAACAAAAAAGAAAGAAGATATAAATTTGATTAAGAACGTAAGGCTGGAGTATGGAGACAGGTTAGCGTCTTTATTATCAAATATCGCGCCATTCGCAAATATAACACAGGGGAACACTAAAATTTTAACTTCCTGTTGCATTGGATTTTGTAACTGATTCTGAAGGATTTTTAGGCGCTGATTTCAAATCTGAAATTAGTTTTTCTCCATAAGCTCTAGTTTTCATGCAATTTGAGATAGATGTACTAGTACGTAAGTACGTAGTTACGTAACCCAAATCTAAGCGTTTTGAGATTATATACATAGATAGATTCTAATATTTTTATCATGCTTCTTTTTTCCAGATCAAACATGGCTTCCTCATCGAGACATCACTGTAGAAACAAGCCTGATTGTATAAAATCAATTGCAAAATTGCATAAAAGATTGCATAAAATCTGTAGCTTACAGAAATAAACTAACGTCAGATTTGAACTCAGCACACTTAAATTGACTAAAACAAGTCTTTCTTTAAATGCAACATATAGAGTGTTCCCCAGTGTAATTCATGACTTACAACATTTCTTGACTCAAAAGAAAACGTGACGCGATTCACAAATGTCAGTGCAGTTACATTTATTTGCAAACCGATGAACCTGCGAGAACCACGAATAAAGGACTTCAAACAAATTAAATTACGAGGAGATAAATGAGTTAAACTTACAGCTGACGAACGACCTTCCCCCGCCATTTTCTCCAGTCAACCTGAAAATTATGGACCAAACTACTTTGTAACATTAATGAATTGTCTACAGACCAGTTCCTTATTAATTATGATGTGTTTTTACGAAATGATTACACGTGTTGGCATACCTCACTGTTCCTAACTTAATGCCTATAACACCGCCCTCTCGGTCAGCTCTTTGTGCGTCTGTCTGTGTTTGTGGATTTCTCAAAAAGAATGTCTCAAAAATAGAGAAAATCTGTGAATTTGTGTAATTGGTGATCCACAAATGCGAATCACATATGACATAGGTATGTAACTTTTAAGTTTTACAAATTAATTTTTTTTTTTTGCAAATGAAAAAAGATATTTACAAATACACATCTATTTGTAAAGACCAAAATACAAGTTACAAATATTAAATTTGTATTTGTGGATCTCAAAACACAAGTACAAACCAATGACCATTTGTAGCTCCCCCTCTGCATTTGTGAATATTAATGAGGCAAAAGTAACTCCACATCAGGAAGGTCTCAAAAATCCACAAATAAATGCACAAATAAAAGTCACGAATCTGTACAGCGGTTTGTAAACTCAGCTTCATCGGTTTGCAAATAAATGTAACTGCACTGACATTTATGAATCGCGTCACATTTTCTTTTGAGTGGAGAAATGCTTTTGTGAATGTTGTTCCATTTATTTGTGAATGTCGTTCTTTGTTTCTGGACCAGGAAAAGTATTTGTGAACGGTGTGATGTTTAACCTCCATAGTGGAAAATGAGTTTTTAACAGAGGAAATACATCAGAGTCTCACAGGGTCGGATCAGTCCGAGAGCAGCACAGCCACAGAACCTCGAGTTAAACTGTGGTTGTATTAAAGTATTTTATTTTGTTCGTATAAAGTATCAAATATTATTACTTCAAAAGTCCTGTTGAAGTTGCAGTGGTTTTGGGGATGTTGCTCCTGCTCCTACTGTATCTGTTACTTCAGTTCGCACATGTGCCGTACAGCTCCAGTTTTGAGAAATCCTGGTTTTGCGACTCACAAAACCAGGATACTCTAAAAACCCGATCCTAACCGAGATACTCGAGTACCCGTGATCGCACTCAGTGAGTTAATGTCAGTATTTAAAGGTCCGATATCACGCAAAACTGACTCCTGTGAGCTTTAAATCATGTTCTAATGTTTCCTCCTCAAAAACACCTGGAGTTGTGTTTGTTTCATTCACATGTTTGAGGAACTCTTTATTATTAGTCTGTTTACATTTTTAAAGCTCCAAACGCTCTGTTCCACCTTGTGATGTCATCAAGTGGTAGTTTTCAAGTGAACAGCTCCTTTTACCTTTAGTTCAGTCGAGATCGGCAATTCCAGGACTGAAATGATCCAAATGATTCTAGTGAAGGTGTGTGGAGTTTAAAAACACAGTGGAGCACTTCCTGTATCACCACATGATGACATCACAAGGTGGAACAGAGGGTTTTCAGTTTAAATCTGCAGGTTTGTGTGTTAAACTTGTGAATGAAACAAAACACAAACGATGCAAACGACTGGCAGCTCAGTGGTCAAAAGGAAGAAGTTTTAAACCTTGATGTGATGCTAACTGTAGGCACTACTCGGTCTGAAGCGCTGAGTGTATTGCCTGATTCTGTAGTTTGTCTGGAGCTTGTGTCTGGTCTGTTTGTGCAGAGCTGAAGCTGCAGGAGCCTGTGCTGACCTGCGAGCTCTGTGGAAAGGTGGACTTTGCCTCGGCCTTCAAAAGGTCCAAGAGGTTCTGTTCAACGGTCTGTGCCAAACGGTAAGTCCACATGTGTGTGCCCGGTCTGTGCCCGGTCTGTGTCCGGTCTGTGTCCGGTCTGTGCCCGGTCTGTGCCCGGTCTGTGCCCGGTCTGTGTCCGGTCTGTGTCCGGTCTGTGTCCGGTCTGTGCCAAACGGTAAGTCCACATGTGTGTGCCCGGTCTGTGCCCGGTCTGTGCCCGGTCTGTGCCCGGTCTGTGTCCGGTCTGTGTCCGGTCTGTGCCCGGTCTGTGCCCGGTCTGTGTCCGGTCTGTGCCCGGTCTGTGCCCGGTCTGTGCCCGGTCTGTGTCCGGTCTGTGCCCGGTCTGTGCCCGGTCTGTGCCCGGTCTGTGTCCGGTCTGTGCCCGGTCTGTGCCCGGTCTGTGCCCGGTCTGTGTCCGGTCTGTGCCCAGTCTGTGCCCAGTCTGTGCCCAGTCTGTGCCTTGTCTTTGTCGAGTCTTTTCCCAGTCTCTGCCCACAACACGCCCAGTCCGCACGTGCATGTTCAGTCTGTGCCCAGTTTGTACCCAAAATCCACTAGGCCAGTGGTTCACCTTTCCACACCAAGAACCACCGAGGATCATTTTGTTCAGTTTGAGGCGACCAATGAGCTCCTTCATTTCACATGCTCCACTCGAATAAACAAATCTGATTGGACGGTGGAATAGGGGCCAGACTCAGAGACACGACGAAGACTTTGGGTCCAGACCACAGAACTTTAATCCAACCTGAAGATGACCACAAGATGGCGTCATGTGGTTTTCAGGGGCCTGGGCTCATTGGCTCATGGGCACAAAAATAATTTTCTCTTCCACATTTACTTCCTCAATCCGGGCAAGCTCCTCCCACCCGTGTGATGTCTGTAACGTGCACGGACCAATCAGAGCACGGCGTGGAGCGTTTGGACCAATCAGAGCACAGCGTGGAGCGTTTGGACCAATCAGAGCGCGGCGTGGAGCGTTTGGACCAATCAGAGCATGGCGTGGAGCGTTTGGACCAATCAGAGCGAGAGCTGCTAGAGCGGAGCGAGCGCGGCTCAGAGCGGCGAGGCTCAGTCTGACAAAGATCACTTTTAGACGCTTTGAGGATTTAAAAATGTAAAAAAAAAAAAAAAAAAAAAAAAAGAAAAGAATCCTACAAAATCCGACCTTTGTGAAAGCCGGATGCCCTGTCAGAACACGGGCAGTTTGAATTCCCATAATGCATTGCGCTCTACGGGAGAATTCTGTCTGGAGCTGCAGTACCTGGAGCGTCCACTAGAGCGGCGACAGAGGGGGAGGGACTTATCCGGGTTTTATCCAGATCCACGGTCCAGACTGAGTTTGTGTCGTGTTTGTGCAGTTACAGCGTGGGCTGCTCCAAGAGAGTCGGGCTGTTCCCAAACGCCAAAACCTCCATCGAGAACATGAAGCGACAGAGAGAAAACCCCGCCCTCCGGAGCTGCCCCCAGGAGCCGCGCAGGAGGGTGAGTCCTGAAACGTGTGACTGAAACGAGCAGGAGGGTGAGTCCTCAAACGTGTGACTGAAACGAGCAGGAGGGTGAGTCCTGAAACGAGTGACTGAAACGAGCAGGAGGGTGAGTCCTCAAACGTGTGACTGAAACGAGCAGGAGGGTGAGTCCTGAAACGAGTGACTGAAACGAGCAGGAGGGTGAGTCCTGAAACGAGTGACTGAAACGAGCAGGAGGGTGAGTCCTCAAACGTGTGACTGAAACGAGCAGGAGGGTGAGTCCTCAAACGTGTGACTGAAACGAGCAGGAGGGTGAGTCCTGAAACGCGTGACTGAAACGAGCAGGAGGGTGAGTCCTCAAACGTGTGACTGAAACAAGCAGGAGGGTGAGTCCTCAAACGAGTGACTGAAACGAGCAGGAGGGTGAGTCCTGAAACGAGTGACTGAAACGAGCAGGAGGGTGAGTCCTCAAACGTGTGACTGAAACGAGCAGGAGGGTGAGTCCTGAAACGAGTGACTGAAACGAGCAGGAGGGTGAGTCCTCAAACGTGTGACTGAAACGAGCAGGAGGGTGAGTCCTGAAACGAGTGACTGAAACGAGCAGGAGGGTGAGTCCTGAAACGTGTGACTGAAACGAGCAGGAGGGTGAGTCCTCAAACATGTGACTGAAACGAGCAGGAGGGTGAGTCCTCAAACGAGTGACTGAAACGAGCAGGAGGGTGAGTCCTGAAACGAGTGACTGAAACGAGCAGGAGGGTGAGTCCTCAAACGTGTGACTGAAACGAGCAGGAGGGTGAGTCCTGAAACGAGTGACTGAAACGAGCAGGAGGGTGAGTCCTCAAACGTGTGACTGAAACGAGCAGGAGGGTGAGTCCTGAAACGAGTGACTGAAACGAGCAGGAGGGTGAGTCCTCAAACGTGTGACTGAAACGAGCAGGAGGGTGAGTCCTGAAACGAGTGACTGAAACGAGCAGGAGGGTGAGTCCTCAAACATGTGACTGAAACGAGCAGGAGGGTGAGTCCTGAAACGAGTGACTGAAACGAGCAGGAGGGTGAGTCCTCAAACGTGTGACTGAAACAAGCAGGAGGGTGAGTCCTCAAACATGTGACTGAAACGAGCAGGAGGGTGAGTCCTCAAACGTGTGACTGAAACAAAACAAACTCCAGCTGTGTGTCTGAGGAGGAAACATTACTGTGTAGCACGGCTTAAAGGTGCATTGTGTAACTTTTGTGGTTTAGGGTCCATCAAACGCTTTTCTCCATGGAGATGTTATCGCTTTGTCTGGAATGTTCCACAGTATGGCTTTAAACCTTTCTATCTTCATGGAGACCAAACCAGACCAAGTTACAGGTCAGATCTGTGGAGAGGCGACCCCGCTCACAGTCAGAATGTCTGTTTTTCTAGGTATTTTTGAGCTTTAAAACCACTTGTAATTGAATAAATGTAAAGTAGAGCTGTTTAATGTCACACTGTGGAACATTTGAAGTGGAGCAATGACGTATCCATAGAAACAAGCAGGTGATGGACCCCCAGCCGAAAAGTTCCACAGTGCAGCTTTAGCTCAAGAGTCAGTGTTGTGTAATCCAGGACCTTTATTGTGATGTGTCTTCTCTGGTCAGAAGTCCGCCCCGGGGTCCTGTCCGTCTCCTCAGCCCGCGCAGGGAGAGTCCAGCCAGTGCGCCGACCTGCCGTACCCCGGAGCCTCGTCCCCCCTGTCTCCGCGGTCCCCCGTCACGTCCCCGCTCCTGTCCCCCTCACAGCGGCTCCTCCTGGACTCCGGCTCGCTCCCTCACGGCCTCCTGCCCTCTGACCCCGGACAGTGGAACGTGGACCAGGTGTACGACTTCATCCGCTCTCTACCAGGTCAGGGACAACAGCAAATACAAACTAGATCTACTTTTAGACAACATTCTCTGGGGGTGTGACGCTAACTGTAGGCACGGCTCTCACTAAACAAGTAAACAAGTCCCTCACGTAAAATTACAGTTAGTCTAGGGTGACCAGACGTCCCCGTTTACCCGGGACAGTCCCAGTTTTGAGTCCTGTGTCCCCTGTCCCGCCAGATTTATCCAAACCACTGATTTGTCCCAGGTTTATTTAAGGAATGTCCCAGTTGTTTGTTATTTTTGACCAATTTATTACCCACTGACAGTAAAGAGGGGGATGGATTGTCATTTCTTAAGCTAAAACACAGAAAAGCGTAAATTGAAAATGGTTCAGAAGTCCCTCAGATTATGACCGACCCACAAATGAGTCGAGAATAGACAATGCTTCACGCTCTTTTCACAATTTTATTTACATCAACCATCCCAACGTGAGTGTCCCAGTTTTGAATTCTGAAAATCTGGTCCCCCTAAGTTAGTCTCTCTCAACTTTTTGTTGAAAATCAAACTCCTAAACAGGACCATGAACGCTCACACTGATCGTGAATGCTCTTTATATTATCTATTTTTCTTGAGTTTTCAGATGATCTTAAAACCTTTTTGACAGTGTTTGCTAATGTGTACATTGTGTCACCATGGTAACTGCTGAACTAGGGTGACCAGACGTCCCTGTTTACATGGGACAGTCCCAGTTTTGACCCGTGTCCCGTCCCAGCAGATTTATCCAAAACCACCGATTTGTCCCAGTTTTATAAGATAAGATAAGATAATCCTTTATTCGTCCCACAGTGGGGAAATTTCAAAAAAGTTTATACAAGAAATGTCCCTGATGTCCCTATTTTTGACCAGTTTGATCCCTGCCAACAGTAAAGAGAGGCTTAAATTGTCAAGGTTTTTTTTTGTTTTAGGTTTTTGTTTAGGTAAAATTACGGAAAACATAAAGAAAATATGACTTTACTGACTTATCGTGAATAAGTCATGAATGGACCAAGTGAATAATAATTTTCTTTAATTTCGCACTTATTCCACAATATTATTATTATCAACCACGACCAACCCGGGGATGTCCCAGTTTTTGATTTTAAAAATGTGGTCACTGTATGCTGAACATTCCACCAATACACATACATGTAGAACACCCCCAGCGTGACGCCACTGCAGAATATCAGTAGTTTGTAGTAGTTCTGTTGGTCTGTTACAGTTCTCCATCAAAGTCCCATTGTTGTGGCTCATTATTAGAACACACAAACATAAGACCACATTTTCCAAAACGTGCCCAGCCCAGTTTGGTTTAAAGTGCGTCTGACGGATTTTCACGGTGTTTGAATTGTTCTAATTCCTCGTTGGTTTGGTGGATTCTCCCTGTGCTAAATATTTCTCATAATTTTACATTAGTTAAGTGGCAGTTTGTGGGGAAAAAAGAGAAGAAAAGTACAAAAAAAAAAATACAGGAAGTGGTGCTGAGTTGTAAAACAGAATTCCTCTGCGTTTGTCATCAACATGTGTGAGTGAGTGTGCGTTTGTGAGTGTGCGTGCGTTAGCTGTAAAGTTCTGTTTAGCTGCAAACTCTTCTCTTTTAATGTTATTTTTATGATGATTATTTTTGTTTTGTTTTGTGATTTTCATGTCTTTCTTATCCTGTAAATTCACTTTGAATGACTTAATGTACGAACTGTGCTATACAAATACTCGTTTTGTGCGTTCAGGTTGTCTGGACATCGCAGAGGAGTTCCGTTCTCAAGAGATCGATGGTCAGGCTCTGCTGCTGCTGAAGGAGGACCACCTCATGAGCACCATGAACATCAAACTGGGGCCTGCGCTGAAGATCTTTGCTCAGATCAACCTCCTCAAAGACTCCTAGTGCAGCGCTGTAGCACCCAGGATTTCCACCGGGGGGCTCCACTGACCAGGGACCTCCACCAACCAGGATCTCCTCCAGGGACCTCCACACGATTCCGACGTAGAGATCGAGCGATATCGTCTTTTTCATGGCCAATGCCGATATCGATAGTTTAGAACCCTGAGAAAACAATGGCCAATAAGCTCTGCTGATATTTTTGGGCCTATTTTGATTATTTTTTGCAAATTGTTATTTAAAGCTGCACTGCGTAACATTTCTAGTGGAGGATCTGCTTCCTGCTCGTCTCCATGGAAATGTTATTGCTTTGTGTTGTGTATTTGTATGTTTGAGCAGAAGAAACACCCGTAATGAACAAATGCTAAATGTACATGATTTAAGTCTTAGAACACTCAGACGGCCGATTTACAAAACGTTTCAGAATGTTTAGAAAACGTTTCAACAAAAAGTCTTCGTCAGATCATTTTTTTTCTTACTTGAAACATGATCTAAAAATTAAAGTCTGAGTGTGCCATGCGTTTTTCCACTTTGAAGTTGCTGCTCCTTGAATCTGCACTTCTACCAGAACTTTGCTGTGCGTTTTCGGTTTCATTTGATGTGATTAAAGTCATACCATGGAACATTGCAGTTGCGCAGTGCACCTTTAAATTTTTTTTTTTTTTTTTTACTGCAAACCTTTCAGAGAGCTGTGGTCACGTTTTTTCTTCGCTCTAAAGTGTTCAGATAAACTTTAAGCAGCTCGAGCCTATGCTGGAGATTTAAAGCTGCATTGTGACTTTTCTGGCGGAGAGTCCGTGAAACTCTTTTCTCCATGGAGATGTTATTGCTTTGTCTGGAATGTTCCGCAGTATGGCATTAAACCTTTCTATCTTCATGGAGACCAAACCAGACCAAGTTCCAGGTCAGATCTGTGGAGAGGCGACCCCGCTCACAGTCAGAGTGTCTGTTTTTCTAGGGATTTTTGAGCTTTAAAACCACCTGTGATTAAATAAATGTAAAGTAGAGCTGTTTAATGTCACACTGTGGAACATTTCAGGCAGAGCAATGACGTATCCATAGAAACAAGCAGGTGATGGACCCACAATCAAAAAGTTACACAGTGCAGCTTTAGGCCAATAGACGATAAACTCTAAAAAATATCAGTCTGTCTCTACTCTGAAAGGCCCTGAAGGCGTCTCTGAAATGCCTTGAAGCAGACTCTGGAGGTTCCTGAAGGCGAGACTCTGGAGGTTCCTGAAGGCGAGACTCTGGAGGTTCCTGAAGGCGAGACTCTGGAGGTTCCTGAAGGCGAGACTCTGGAGGTTCCTGAAGGCGAGACTCTGGAGGTTCCTGAAGGCGAGACTCTGGAGGTTCCTGAAGGCGAGACTCTGGAGGTTCCTGAAGGCGTCTCTGGTCCTCATTAGGCTCTGCACTGTTAGAACCATTCACACTGTTAGAACCATGATTGTAAATGAACTGTTTTTGAACTGAAGGAATCCTCTCCGTGAACTCTTTACTCTGGTCTGTTTTGCTGTTGTTTAATTCAGTGAAAGATTTCATTTCAGTTTATTTTTCAGTCATCAGCAAATCCAGATGCCCCGGATCAGTATTCAGGGCCTGTCCGAAGGCAGGTCTGCGTAGCACTACGGCCTTTACCGTCAAAGACCACAGACTGTAGAAAGAAGAGGACAGAGGGAGTGTGACGTCACCCACAGCGTCCAACTCCAGTCAAATGAAGCTCACAAGGCTAGCAGTTATAGGGGAGAATTTGGAGCCAGGTTCATATTAGGATTAGGAATTTATATAAACAAAATAGCGAAATAAAAACACTAGGCTCATGTAGACGAACATTTTAAGACCAAAATGCTGAGGCTCGCTGCAGCAGTTACAGAGAGAGGGGCCACAGTTTTTCAGTGTAAAGTCAATTGGAGTCTATGGAGCCGGAAGTGCGCCCATGCTCACTTCCTGTCCAAGACCAAATATTTGTGCCAGTAAAAGAAATCCTTGCGTTAGCTCGTTAGCCACAGCTTTATTTTTGTACCAGTGTTTCTGTCTGAGCTTAGACAATGTGAATCGAATCGTGCTCTTTTAACACTTCAGGGTTTTTTGAGTGTTCTGTTTGTGAATTATAACTGATCCAAAATAAAGTCAGTTTATGTTTTCATAGATCGAGAGAGTCCAGACTTTTCATCAAGGGTCAAATATCAAAACACAGAAGAGGACAGCACTTTCAAACATGTGCATTCAAACAGGTTAGCACGAGCTCCCAGACCTTTATTCAGGCATAGATCCTCTGCAGGATCCTTTTGTGTGAGTGCGTCAGTCTGCCCCCTGTGGCCTGGAGGAGACATAATCCTAATCATCCTAAAGGAGCTCAACGGGGACTTTTATTTTCTATTCATTTTTCCCATAGACTTTTCAGAAAATTCAAATATAAGGAGTTCAAAGACAGCTACGTGCAAACAATTATCCATATCCAAAAAACAGATTTAAAACACAAGATTCAGTGAATGTTTAAATAACCTGGATTCTAAAGTTTCATAAACAGATGTTACATGCAGTTATAAGCTTTATATCGTCAGCTGATTGGCCCTGAGCTTTAAAACTTTTAATATTAATTCTTTTCATAAAGTCTATGAAAGAGAAATGTACTTCCAGAACCAGGAGGCAGGTGTCATTGTTGAGCTCCGTGTTGTCACTAGCCACATGAGCAAGAATGAAGTGAATTAAGCTTCTTTTATTTCACATGATTTCACATCTTCATTGGCGTGAGACTTCCTCACGTGGAACAGAATTATTCTCATGAGGCTTTTCTTCAAACTCAGACCAGAGCAGTCGGATCAGAGGCTTCACACAGACATCCTGACCTCCTCGCTCCTCGACTCCTGGAGTGAGAGGAACAGGTTAGATCTGCCTCAGAGCAACTGCACAACTACCAACTACCAATCACAGAGCTCCAAGAAAACAGCCACGCCCACAGGTTCAGTTCATTTAATTTAGTCATTCAAATAGAAAAGCTCATTCAACAGCAGAACACAAGAGCAGAGGCTGTAGAACAGAACAGTGCACAAGGTCCACACGTCAGACCAAAAACTCACTCCAACATAAACCCCATACCCAACCCCGGCCCCAACCCCGGCCCCAACCCCGGCCCCAACCGAGGCTCTGGCCCTTACACCACTACACACAGGAAGAGAAGAAACCAACAGACCCAACGGTGAAAAATCAGAACGAATCATTTGTGCTTGTTGACGTTACAAAGTGATGTGTTCAGGGTAGTGCTCCTTCATTTGAACCCTTCCACACAACAAGAGGAAGCCAGTGAGAAACAGCAGTCTGCTGGGGCGTCTATACCTTACTCCTGAAGAGGGGCTTGGCCCCGGGGCCACAGTACTCGTTGTAAATGAGTTTGAAGAGGAACAGATGGAAGAGCGTGATGAGGGAAGCCACACTGAACCAGAACAGGAAGGGCAGACCTGGGTACCGGTTTGCCATGTGCTCCTCATGGGCCAGGATGGCCTTGAGGTGCAGCGTGTGGCGCAGGTCCTGCAGGTGGCGCAGGTCAGTGGAGATGTAGAGCAGAGGGGTGATGGGCTGGGTCACCATCACAGGGAACGTGTGTCCTTTGAGCTCAGAGGTGAGCTCCACGGGCTCGTTCATGCAGCCGGCCTCGCAGGCGTACAGCTTCACCGGCTTCTCCTGGGGCTTCACCGACACGTGCAGGAAGGGCTTCCCCTCCACGTCCAGGAGCACCGCCAGGCTCAGCAGGTCCTGGTTGTAGTGGATGCCCCGGAGGGCGTAGCTATTGTGGAGCACGTCTGGGTCGGCCTGGAACTGCAGGTGGTTCTCCGTGAACTGAAGGCCTCCAAAGCTCAGCACCATGGCCTGCATGACGCCATGGGCCCCGGCCGCCACCAGCACCTTACAGCCCCTCTTCTGCAGCGTGAGGGTCCAGAGCGTGACCAGCTGGAGGATGTGGGCGGCGCTGCTCAGGCGCTCGGGCCACAGGTTCTCGGCGTGCATGGTGGCGTGCCCGCTGAAGCAGTGGTCTGCATAGTTGAGGCTGGACTCCAGGCGAGAGCGCTCCTCGGGGCCCAGGCGGTGGTTCAGCAGAGGGGCCGAGCTGGCACTCAGGGTGTAGTACAGGGTGGAGTTCACTGTGCGACTCGACGGAGTGTGAGAGTCTGTGATCCGCCTCATCTCCACACCTGCACACACACAAAACACACAAACACAAACATAGGCATAAACGCACACACACACACTCACATACGCACATAAACACAACAGTCTGAACTGTCACAGGGCACTACAGAAGTGTTTTTGTGTGTGTGTGTGCGTGTGAGTATGTGGGTGTGGCAGGAGGCGTCTGACCTGAGATGAACAGGTCCATCCAGGCCTGCTGGTGGTGCAGGACCAGCTCGTCCACACTGAGACGCAGCAGCTCCAGCAGCTCTTTCTTGGCCTCGTCTCTAAGCGAGCTGAAGGTCTCCTCCAGTTTGGAGGCCTCGATGGGTTCTGAGGTCCTCACCACAGACAGGAGGTTCTCTCTGTGCTCGGACTTGGCGGAGACTTGGACTCGGGGGCTGATCTTCCTGGAAACCACCACCACCAGCACCAGGCGGTTCTTCTCCAGCTGGACGCGGCCGGAGGACAGGATCACGTCTGTGTCCTCCAGCTTCTCCACGCTGCTGGAGAAGTGTCCCGGGGGGGTCTGGTTGGACAGCTCCACAGAGGCCGGGTGCTCCGCGGGGTTGTTGATGTGGATCCTCTGTATGAGGAGGTTGGGCAGGCTGCGGTGAGCCATGAACTCCTCCCTGATGGTGACGCAGTCCCCGGGGCCCGAGGACACGCAGCGCACCGACAGCACCGCCCCCTTCCGGAACCACAGCAGACTGGCCCTGGCCTCCGCCCTCTGCCCCTCCACGCGCACCCGCACTCTGGGCGAGTACTGGGTCTGGTGCACCGGGGCGGAGCCGGCCGTGGACGACCCGGACACCCACAGCCTGTTGGAGTCCAAGTCCATGAGGAGGTGGCCGTTTCCTGAAAGGACAGGGGACAGTGAGCTACCGACGTCTCCATGACGACACAGAATTATCCAGAACAGTGATGGGACGAACAACACTGGTGCGTCCTGTGCCGAGTGCACAAGAGCGAAACCCCGTATGGGTGCGTGTATCGCTTTAAGAAGAAATCATGTGACCGATACAGGAAGTGTGTCGTTTGGATGTGCCGCGCCAAACTGTGTTTATAAGGAAACAAAGTTTATTGACGTGTTGATTTGTTGGATGGAGGACAAACTGTTGCTGTGCCTGTTGTATTTTTGCTTTGCTTCCACTTCTCACTTCAAGGATCGTTCCAGAAGTTTTCCCCAGTCTGGAATAATTTTGATCTTTAGACGCCAAATAAGGTAAATCTTTTTCTCCTTTGGGCATTGTTTACTGTTAGTTTTTTAATGAAATATGTTTCTACTCTTTTCTGGTAAGAGGTTTGAATTGTTTTCATATACATTTTTTTTTTTACTTTTTATTTTATTGTAGGTGAAGTGTCGGTTCTGCTCCACAGAACACATCCACACCTTTATCGAGTCGCACTTAAATTTTTACGCACACAATCTTCATCTGTTCCCAGTGAAAGAGTTTTGTTCTACGGCAGGTGAACTGGTGTTTAAGAGGAGAACTCGCCTTGGAGCAAAAACTTTTGTTCCTCAATAAAAATTTATGAATGAATCCATTTTTACTGTGTTATTTTGTATGATTGAACACTTAAGTTAACAAAATCCCATACACAAGTTAAACATTTTAACTCTGAATTTTTTACCGACAAATTTGCTATATTTTACAAACCAACTCATTTTAGCATTTACACAAACTCTTCTCATAAACAACTTAAGTCGGCAAACAAATGGAACAAATGAAATTATACAATGATGATCATATTTTAAGTAAAAGACTAGCAGTTAAATAAAGATTAAATATTATTTCACAGGCTGATGTTGGTTTGCAGCACGTAAGCTTTTCCATCTTATTTTCATTTTGTTTATCTGCAGTGATTTTAGAAGTACTGCAGATGGCGCTACTGAGTGACCAACACAGAGTCAATAGTTTGTGAAATGTGTAAATAAACTCCTTGAGGTGTCATCATCACTAATCCAGAACATTTAAAAAGCTTCACGATGAAGAGACTGAAACCACGTCAGATGTTTATGACGTTAGAACTTCAAGAACTTCACACTGACTTTATAAACACCAACATGGCGGTTTATCGCATTTGTTTTCCATGAATCATTCGGAGTCCAGTTCCGTGTCCCGTGTCCTCAGTCCTTCCCTCTGGACACGGTCACGTGTGTCTTTTTAATCAGAGACAGATTTACACTCGCGGTGTGACCCTGGAACAGGCTGTTCCATCAAAGGAAAAAAAAAAAAACACTTTTAGAAAAAAACCCCAAACACTTTTGGAACATCCTGAGCCCGAGTCCAGTTCGCGGACACTTTTCACGCGTGTTTGTTTGTGTCCCACAGACACAGTCCACAGGACAAAGACACTCACCTGACACAAACGGCGTGTCCAGCGGCTCCTGCGGGGCCGTGTAGACCCCCTCTCCCCGCTCCACCACAGACTTCCACCTGTGGATCTCCGACAGGAGACACTGTCCCGGGGCCCCACCGGGCACCGCGCCGCCGCTCAGGAGCCGGGGCCAGCCGCGCTCGCCCCCGAGGTACCAGGAGAAGATGAGGAAGAGGAGCAGCCCGATGAGGAGCCTCCGCGCCCAGCTGCTGGACAGGAGGCCCGGGAGCCCCTTCAGCCTCTGCTGCAGCCACATGCTCCGCGCTACGGGGCCCACAGCGGCATCTGAGCGGGCCGAACCAGGGGCCAACGCGGGGGCCGAACTCCGGTCCCAAACGGGTCGAACGGGTTCTGGGCGCTAGCTTAGCTCTGCTGTTAGCAGTGAGATAAGAGATTATTTACAGGGGCCCCTCGGGGCCTCGCACCGGGCTGTGGCGGCGGCAGCAGCGGCTCGGAGCACCAGAGCCCGGAGGACAGGGGACATTACGCATCTGCTTCACATTTGTCCAGTTTTTGTCTTGTTTTTGTCGCACTTGTGCGTCCTCTGAAGCCGCTGTTTGTTCAACTGTCGAACTGTGACACTTCCGGGTTAGACACATGCCGTAAGTGAGTCTGTGTTTACGACAGTAGATTGTGTTGCCAGATTGGACTGAAATCCTGTAAAATGCCGCTGCTAAAACTCACTGTGAATAAAATAATGAACCCGTGTAAGGCATTACCGAATTACCCCAACGGTAAACGCATCACGGGTCTTAAATAAACCACATGACCGGAAATTACGTCCAGATAATTATTGTACCAGACCCGCGACACGTGAACCCCCAAAGTACAAGAATAACGCGTTATAGGCCCTCAGTTTGTATCACACTGGTGTGTGTTTGAAGGACAGCAGCTCGTGAGGCTGTTTATTGGCACAGCTGGCAGCCTGGCACACTGACCCTGACATCTGGGCATGAACTCATCCCCGTCACACTTTTTAATTGTGTGACTTTGTGAGCCTTGGGGGCAGGAGGAGCTCTGGTTGGTTTTGTTTGAATGGATCGCGCTACTTTCCTTAACTTGTGTTTGCTCAGCTGTTTTCTGGAGTTTCAGTCACAAACTGTGATTTCACTCCTCCCGTGACGAGTCTGCTCCTGCCCACGGGCTACGTGCGCCTGCTCACGTCCAGTCCACAGCCCCCTTCAGTTCAGAACTCTTAAAGCTATAAAATCAGATGCACTGTTGGAGGAATAGCTCTCCCCAAATACAGAGAGATACTTCTTTGTTTTCTGTACGCACTGATAGTACCGCAGAGGACGCGTTCTTCGGTGCGCTCCGATTGTTTGACCGCGTTACGGAGCGGAAAACGCAGCGAGGGGCGAGAGACACAGACAAACACGGAGGAGGGGAGAGAGAGAGCGGGCGGTGCTCGGGGACTTCGTATAAGTTTGGGACTCGCGTGGAATGCGCGTAACGGGAACATTTCCACTCGAAAACCTCCGAAATGAGACGCACGATGTGGACGTTCGGCTCCGCGCTGCTGCTCTGGGCGCTGGTTCACGCGGCGAGCGCGGGGGACACGCGGATCCCCGAAGGTAAGCCCCGGAATGCGGGTTTCACTCTGCACAGCGCCGTAAACCGAGCCGAGAGAGCACCGGCTGCTGCGCTCAAACCTGCAGACTCCGAGAGAACTTTCAGGGACATGTCCCAGCGCGCAGAGACACATTTGTCCCGCTGTGGCGAAAGCTTGGCTCAAACTTAAGTTGTTGGCTAAAGTCCCAGGCTGCTTCACAAACTTTTATTGCCGGGAGTGAGGTGGAGGGAGGGAGGGAGGCGCAGGAGCCCAGGAGCCCAGGAGCCCAGGAGCCCACTGCTGCTTCTGTCCTTCATGGCGCTGACGTGGACCGGGGCTCACCGCACGCACACGCCGGGACAGACGCACGGCGCACGGGGCTGTGGTGGAGGCTGACGGTGCTGAGCTAAAGCAGAAAAATACATTTAAATTAGGCTTTACTAAAAATAGTCTTGTGCTCAGTGACAGGAAGGCCATCCGGTTTAAATAAATAAATAAATAAATAGGCTAAAGTATTTTTTTTTTTCCTGTGAGAAAAAGTCCATGTCCCAAGATTTAATATGGCGTATAATTTATGCATTTTTTAAAATGTATTTATTTGTTTATTTGGGGCATATTTATTAACACGGACCTATTTAATTATATCAGATTTATTCATTAAGGCTCATGTCCATCTGTACTTCCAGGTCAGGCTGATGTTAAAACAAAATTCTGTGTAAATCTGAGGCTCTGATGAAACTCTCTGACCATCTTCTCCTTTCTTTCCATTTCTTCCTGTTTTCTGACCCTTTCTTCCGCTCTCCTCTTCTCCTCTCCTCTTACTTTCTGACCCTCTCTCCTCTTTTCTCAGAGAGGGGCTCCGCTCTCTCCTCGTCTTTTCTGTTTTTTGACCCCTTCTCCTCGTTTAAAGTCACCGTCTCTTTAAATCTGTGTTTCAGATAAACTCGTGGTTCTGACCGTTGCCACCAAAGAAACAGACGGCTTCAAGCGCTTCCTGAGGTCCGCCAAACACTTCAACTACACCGTGAAGGTACGTCCATGTGTCCAGACCTGCCCCAGACCCACCTGAGACCTGCCCCAGACCTGCCCCAGACCTGCTCCAGACCCACCACAGACCCAACCCAGACCTGCCTCAGACCTGCCCCAGACCCTCCCGGGACCTGCTCCAGACCTGCCCCAGACCTGCTCCAGACCTACCACAGACCCAACCCAGACCTGCCTCAGACCCGCCCGAGACCTGCCTCAGACCTGCCCCAGACCCTCCCGGGACCTGCTCCAGACCTGCTCCAGACCTGCCTCAGACCCGCCCCAAACCCGCCCCAGACCCACCACAGACCTGCCCCCGTATGTGTGTACAGACCAACCCGTACTGACCATGGTCCAGACCTTGGCCCAGACCCTGATTCAGACGAAGGTCCAGACAATGATCCAGTCCAGACTGATCGAGACCATACTGACCATGGTCCAGAGCCTGATAGAGACCCTGGTCCATAACATGGTCCAGACCCTGGTCTAGACCCTGGTTTAGACTGTGGCCCAGATCCTGGTCCAGACCAAAGTCCAGACTATGGTCCAGGCTGTGGCCCAGACCCTGGTTCAGACCAAGGTGCAGACCAAGGTCCAGACTGTGGCCCAGATCCTGGTCCAGACCCTGGTTTAGACCAGGGTCCAGACTGTGGCCCAGACTGTGGCCCAGACTGTGGCCCAGACTGTGGCCCAGACTGTGGCCCAGACTGTGGCCCAGACCCTGATAGAGACCCTGATCCATAATATGATCCAGACCCTGTTCTAGACCCTGGTTTAGACCATGGTCCAGACTATGGTTCAGACTATGGCCCAGACCCTGGTCCAGATCCTGGTCCAGACTCTGGTCCAGACTCTGGTCCAGACACACTTCCCTGATCCCAGAGAAAATCCCCGTGTCATGCCGACAGCTGAATTTCCCTGGATCAGGATGATGCAAAACAAAAAGAATTCATGTCTGATCCAGTGGACGTGTCTTTATGTTTTTTATTGGTTCAGTGTCAGGACATATTTATCCTAAAGTAAAGCTCCACTGCGTCACTTTTCTGGTGGTCTGTTTCCTCATCACGAACGCTCCTGATCATAAAGTTTGACGTATGTAGGAGCTGCTTTTAGGGCCGATCCTTCTGTTCCCATGGGGAGAAAAAACATTTTGAGAAAACGTCCGTTGAAGTTACAAAGTCCCGTCCGACTCTGTGGAGTAAATGAAATCCTAAAACATCTTTTGGTGCAGAGTGGATCATTTTTTTAAGTTTCCACGTGAAAGCTTCGATGTTAACAGCCCAAAGTGACCTAAAACAACACTGAAAAAAGCAGTTTTATCTGCAGTGTCCGGCTTTAAAGAGAAATACGAAAGAAGACAGTTTGATAATGTGGTTCTGTTTTTACAGTTTGAAATAATGTGCAGTGTAAATAAAAGTCTGTCTGTTACCGTAAAACACGACACACAAACACTTTAAACCTCCTGCTGTTTCCTGTGACTTGCCCACAGTTGTAAAGCTTCATTATCATAATTATTCCTCACCTCATTTCCTCTGCAAACCACCGAAAATCCCGTCTCTGCAAATTCCGTATAAAACCCTCTATTCCTGTAGTTTAAACGTGTTTTTTATGAGTTCTTCTTTCAGTTTTCTTAATCCTTTAAAGGGCCACGTTACACTATTTTCTGATCTGTTCTAATGTCGTTTCCTCGTCACAAACACACCTGGAGTTGTGTTTTGTTTCATTCACACATTTAACACACAAACCTGCACATTTAGAGTTTAGAGTTCTTCTCTCAAACTGAAAAAAAACACTGTGTTCCACCTTGTGATGTCATCCATTCACCTTCACTAGAATCGTTTGGAGCGTCTGCAGCCCTGGAATCGCCAAACTTTCATCTTTTTTCGTTTTCGCCGCACAATCTAAACGACGTGACACAATTTTTGAGTTTGTGAGTGTATCTCTGCTGACAGGTGCTGGGCAGGGGCGAGAAATGGGCAGGCGGCGACTACACCTCTGCTCCGGGCGGGGGTCAGAAGGTGCGGCTCCTCAAACAGGCGGTGGAGGAGATGACCGATGAAGACTCCATCGTCCTCTTCACCGACAGGTACGTGGACCGTCCAGAATCCAGAGTCTGTCGCTCTGTGGTCGCCCGTAGCAACAGATGTGAACCAATTATAAAAATACACTTAAAAAAAAAAAATACACAAATGTACGTGAAGTAAAGTTGTAGTAAAATATTTTCCTGGGATTCATTTGGTGTAATTTTTATGCTAATTTTGTGTAAACATACAGCCTCGTCTTTAGCTTCATGTCTCTTCTATTTCTGACCCTCTCTCTTCCTTTCTGACCATCTCTCCTCTTTTCTGACCCACATCCCTCGTTTCTAACCCCATCCTCTCCTCCGTTCTGACCCCGCTCCTCCTTTCTGATCATTTACCCTTCTCCTTTCTGCCCCCTCTCTCCTCCTCCTTGTCTCCTCCTCTTTTCTGACCCTGCTTCCTAACTCTCTCTTCTATTCTGACCCCACTTCTGACCTCCTATCTCTTATTTTCTGACCCCACTTCTGACCACCTCTCTCCTCTTTTCTGATCATCCTCTTCTCTTCCTCCTGTTTTTGACCCCCCTCCTCTCTTTCTCCTGTTTTCTGACCTCCTCTGCTACTCCTTTCTGACCCGGTCTTCTCTTTTCTGACCCTCCTCACCTCTTTTCTCCTTTCTGCCCTCCTCCTCCCGTTTTCTGCCCTCTCTTCTCCTCCTCTTTGACGTTCCTCCTCTGTTCCTCCTCTCTGACCCCATCTGTGCTCCTCTCTCCTGTTTTTGACCCCCTTTGCTCCTCCTCCTTTCTGACCCTCCTCCTCTCCTCCACCTTGACCTTCCTCCTCTCCTTCTCCTCTCTGACCCCCTCTCTCCTCTTGTCTCCTGTTTTCTGACCCCACCCTCTCCTCTGACCCTCCTCTTTGACCCCCTCTTGTCCTCCTTTCTGACCCTCCTCTGTACGCCTCTTTCCTCATTTCTGACCCCCTTTTCCCCCTCGTCTCTGCAGCTACGACGCGGTCTTCGCCTCTGGCCCCAGGGAGCTCTTGAAGAAGTTCTCTCAGGCTGGACACAGGGTGATCTTCTCCTCGGAGACGCTGCTCTGGCCCCACAGGCTCCTGGAGGACAAACACCCCCACGTCGCCCACGGCAACCGCTTCCTGGGGTCCGGCGCGTTCATGGGCGTCCTCCCCGGCGTGAGGAGCCTGGTGTCCGAGTGGAGCGGCGCGGACAGTGACAGTGACCAGCTGTTCTACACCAACATCTACATCAACCCAGACAAAAGAGTGAGAGCCGCTTTAGCTTCATCTGCACGTGTCTGTGTTGAGTTTTTTTTAAAGAAATCTAGAATTAGTTTAGACGCAATTCACCAGCAACGCCCACGCCACAACAATGGAAGACGAGGAAGATATTTAGTGATGATGGACAGGTGTGATGGGGTGGAGACTCACGATGGGGGCTTTGTCTCAGGTGGTCGCCCAACAGATTCAGGAACCTCCCTTACCTCCCCTTGCGGATGAGGTCTTCAGGCTGAAGGATGAACGGGAGGGAGGGGGTGGACAGAGCGGACGCAGACGGTGTTGTCGGGAAAGGTCTGTAGAGAAAGGGCTTCTGGGTAGTTGAAGGTGTGGTGGAGCTGAGCTGTGGTTGGAGGAGGTGGAGGCAGGAGGTGGAGGTGGTCCTGCTCCTGAATCGCAGTCAGTCGTATTAACTCCACTTAAAGCCACAGTGTGTAATTTCTCTCTAAGGTTTCATAAAGGATAGAGATGCACTGATACAGCTTTTTCACTTCCGATGCCGATATCGATACTTTGACTTTAAGTATCGGCCGATGTCCAATATGAAAGTGTTCTGTAACTGTTATTTATCCTCCACTAAAGACCGACTCCTTATGAATAAAAGTTCAAACGTTATGAGATGTTCTGTAAATGATCTTAGATTATGGCAAAACTGATACACAACCAGCACATTTTACAGTATCGGTGCCGATATTCAACACTAGTATCGATATTGATGCGTCCTTAAAGTGCGAATGTCAAATCGGACCACCAAATTCACTAAAGAATAGAAGACAAACTGCAGTGAAGACTCTGACGTCACACCGGGTAAACGTCTAGTACTGTACGTAATAAACAACGGACGACAAGAACGCGGGACTCTTTAATGACGGCCCACAACCGTATAATTTTGAGCCTGCTGTTCATGAAAGGGATCGTCCAGTCACGCGAAACGATGGACACAGGAGAGAAACAGCTGTGGTGTCAAGAAAATGCAGTTTATGAACATATGAAGTGCATGTGTCAGATTCAGTGAGTGCGTTCACCTGCACATCAGCATCCCAGTTATTAGCCATATCCCGGTTGTGGCAGTATTCAGTGTATGTGCGTGTTCTCTCTGTGATGGAGGGATGTGCTGCTAATGGTGAGTCCGTTCTGTGCGTATGTCGCGGTGGAGGTGGGTCATGTTAAACTTTTCAGAGATTGTACGTGTGCAGGTTTAGAGTAGTTCTTTATTATGTCGGCTCTGTTGTGATGAAAAGACTGAAAGGTGTAAATATTTCTCATCAGACTCTCGCTGTAGTGGAGGGTGGTGTGCCTGTTGTAGTCCGCTTTCTGGCAGTTGTAGTTTTGACTATTGTTTCCGCCGCTGGTTCAGAGGATCCGGATCCACCTAAAGCAGCGACGGCTCTTTCTCCTCACTGCTCCTTCCTCCTCCTTGGTCCTTAGAGCCGACCTCATGACGTCGCTCTCAGAGGTCAGCGAGAAGGACATGGAAGGACAAGGAAGGAGAAGGAAGGAGAAGGAAAGACGAGGAAGGACAAGGAAAGACAAGGAAGGACAAGGAAGGACAAGGAAGGACAAGGAAAGACAAGGAAGGACAAGGAAAGACAAGGAAGGACAAGGAAGGAGAAGGAAAGACAAGGAAAGACAAGGAAGGACAAGGAAAGACAAGGAAGGACAAGGAAGGACAAGGAAAGACAAGGAAGGACAAGGAAGGACAAGGAAGGAGAAGGAAAGACAAGGAAGGACAAGGAAAGACAAGGAAGGACAAGGAAGGACAAGGAAGGACAAGGAAAGACAAGGAAGGACAAGGAAGGACAAGGAAGGAGAAGGAAAGACAAGGAAGGACAAGGAAAGACAAGGAAGGACAAGGAAGGAGAAGGAAAGACAAGGAAGGAGAAGGAAAGACAAGGAAGGAGAAGGAAAGACAAGGAAGGACAAGGAAGGACAAGGAAGGACAAGGAAGGACAAGGAAAGACAAGGAAGGACAAGGAAGGAGGTATTTTTGCCTATTTTCGGATGGAGCTCGAGCTTCTCTTCAAATTTGCCGCCTCCATGTTTGTTTGTCTTTTGGACACGTGCCCTCAGCTTTATGTTGCCGTATTCAGGATCCTCCGTAAACATGCCACAGTATCCCGGTTACTGTCGGAATATCCCAGCTACAATATCCCGGTTTCTCATAACGGGGATATTGTAGCTGGATATTCAAAAAACCCGATGATAACCTGGATACTGATGCGCTTGTAAACGCAGTGAAGACAAAACTCTATAAACATCTAAATCTTTATACAAAACTATCAAATATGCAAAAAGAGAATTCACGTTTTTGATCGTTCTCTCCGAGATATGGTTAAGTATCTGTCTCCATGGAGATTGTTCCATTGTTATAACTGTTCTGTCTACTTTGAGTCGTCCAAATAAAGTGCCCAAAAACATAAAGTTACATGATGCTGCTTTAATATTGGCCCTTGGGTTTGTACTGAACAGACTGAGCCCATCACTGTGGCACTAAACTGTAAAAAGGACCACACAGAGCGGCAGTGACTCAGGGGTGGAGTGTTGGCCCACAAACCAAACGGTCGGTGGTTTGATCCGAGCTCCTGTGTGAGTAATCAGTGGAGTTTGGAGAAGCAGTTTGGCAGCCACACTTTTGTCAGCCCCGGGGCAGCTGTGACCGCAAAGGGAGTGTCTCTGGAGAATGAATGAAATATTATTATACAAAATGGTGTTTAAGATCTGTCCAAATATTTATGTCCATTTCAGTGTGTTAAAGGCCCATATTACGGTACTTTCTGATCTGTTCTGTTTCCTCATCACAAACAGACCTGGAGTTGTGTTTTGTGCTCCACTGTGTTTTTACTAAACTTTTGTTACTGAATCTACGTTTGCTCTGAAAACACATGAGTAAAACCGTGTCTTTTTTTGTCTCTTTCAGAAGTCCATAAACATCACGTTAGACAGTAAATGCAGACTGTTCCAGAACCTCCACGGGGCGCTCGGTGAGTCTTGCTCCTCCACAGATCATACTCGTACTACTGATTTAGCAGGGGGCGGGTGCTTAGCCACGCTGTCAGTTGCAGAGCGAATTAATACGAACATTTTAAGACTAAAATGATGAGGCTCACAGTAGCAGGAGGGGTCGGGTGACCAGACGTCGCTGTTGACCCGGGACAGTCCCACTTTTGAGCCCTGTGTCCCCCTGTCCCTGCAGATTTATCCAAAACCACTGATTTGTCCCTGTTTTATTCAAGAAATGTCCCTGGTGTCCCTATTTTTGACCAATCTGAGGCCTGCTAACAGTAAAAAGAGGCTTAAATTGTCATTTGTTTAGGTAAAATACAGAAAAGCTGCTTAAAAATGACCAAAACACAAAGAAAATGTGACTAAACTGACTCATGTTCATCGTGAATGGGCCGAGTGCAGAACAATTTTCCTTAATTACGCACTCGTTTTACAGTTTTATTATTACCAACCGTCAATCCCAGTTTTTAATTTTGAAAACCACCCCTCCATCTCACCGTAAGGAGGGGTCACAATTTTTCAATCCAGTCAAACGCAACCAGAGCTGGACATACAGTAGCTAACGTGCTAACCGCCGAGTTCCAAACAGGGAGTTCGCATGGCGGCTCTTCCGGCTCCTTCTGACTCCGGCTCCCATTGACTTCCATTAGAATACCGTCCCCCCTCTCTCTGTACCTGCTGCTGTGGACTCGTCGTTTTGGTCTTAAAATGTCCGTATTAACCCGCTCTGCATGATCCTGGGGTTTTGATTTCGCCGTTTTCTCCGTTAAAAATCCTGTACCTAATATAGGACCTGGCTCTAAATTCGCCTCGCGAGTCTATGGAACCACTTCACGCCCATGGTCACTTCCTGTACGGCAGGGGTGTCCAAACTGTTTTCATGAAGGGCCACATATCTAAACACAGATGAAGCAGAGGGCCGATCGAGGGCCACAGACTGGGGCTCAGTACAGTGAATAATTGAAATATTCAGGTTTAACACGTTAGAATGAGCGATCAGTCCTTTATTCATGCTGAGATCCACAAAACCACACAATAAATATTAAATATTGTCTTATCGAGGTAGAGTTGCAGCCAAAACTGCTCAAGGTAATTTGGGCCAATTCACCTGGAAGGCTGAGGGCAAAGAAAAATTTGTCTGAGGGCCGCATTTGGTCCACAGGCCATAGTTTGGACATGCCTGATGTATGGTTTATAAGCAAGACACTTTTTGCTGAAAGAGAAATCGGGTACGGGGCCTTTAAGATTTTTCTGGTGAACAAACTTTGGAAACTCTCTGGGATTAAACTTTCGGACGTGCTGAATTACAACGAGGATGTGCGTATCGTATTGACAACAGTAGCTCCTTGCCCTCGTTCCCATTGTTCCAGCCTGTTGTGTTGTGTTGTTGTTGTGTTGTTGTGTTGTGTTAAAGTGTGTCAGTGTGATATTGTGTGGAGAAAAAGAATCCTCCTCTGAGACTCAAACCAGGGCCACACAGATCCACGGTTTCCTCCCGTACTCTTATATTACACCTGTTTATTGTGTGGGAATAAAACATCAACTCTTTTGTGGTTTTCAGTTTCCAGAATGTGACGATGGGTTAAAGATGCACTGCGTAACTTTAAAAAAAAAAATTATTGCTACTTATTTAGAAGTTTATTACCACTTTTAAATATTTTTTTACTGTGTGTTATTGTAATATAATGTGATGTTCTCTTGTGGATCAATAAAGTCTGAGCCTAAGTCTCCATGGAGATGTTATTGCCATGTCTAGAATGTTCCAATGCTGGATAAATGTGTTTAATGTCATACTATGGAACATTCCAGACAAAGCGATAAGAGACAAGCAGGCGATGGAGCCTAAACCAGAAAAGTTTCGCAGTGCATCGTTAAATATTCATTAAATACACAATAATAACATATAATAATAACATTTAAGACTTAATCGTAATATTATTAATGTTCTAGAATTTGAAAATGGAAAATGGAAATCCACAAATGTTTCTCCTTGTCGTTCTTCTCGTTCTTTGGGATCAGCTCCACAAACTTGTCAAATGAATCTTCTGGTTTAAAGTCTTTCCGGCTGAAACTCTCACGTCTTCATGGTTGGATAATGACACTTTCTGAAGCGACTGGTCTGGGTGGGGTTGTAGGTCAGGTTGGACAGTGTGGGTGCAGACTGTGGGTGGGGGTTGGAGGGTGGGTGGTGTAGGGTGGAGGTTGGAGGGTGGGTGGAGGCTGCAGGTAGGACAGTGTGGGTCTTGGTTACATGTGGGTGTGAGTTATGGGTTGAGGCTGTGGATGGAGGTTGGAGTTTGGGTGGTGTAGGGTGGAGGTCTGTGTATCCGTCTTCGGGGCTCTGGGATCGGGAGCGTGTTCAGGCAGGAGTCGGACTTGTTCTCCTGATCTGTGGAATTTAAGCCGCACAAAAAGAACCTCAGAGAAAAATCAGTTTCTCACAAAACAAAAACTCCAAACTTTAAAAAATAAAAAACACAAATCACAAAATCTTCAGATTCTGATCGTGTTTCGTAATCGTCGAGTAACAGATTCTGCAGATGGAACCAAAACCAAAGTGAAGGAGATGGTTCCACAGATCTTTCCTGACCGACCAGAACCAAACTTCACAGAGACGAGCGGATCTGAAGCCGTGTCCGGTCTGACTCCAGACGGTGATTGACAGGTGGATTAACCAATCACAGAGAGGCATGCGCCGTTCACGTCAAAAACAAACATGGCAGAAAACGCAACAGAGCAGATTTTTACACAATCAACAATCGAAGCACAAAACTATGACTCTCAGGTAAAAGAAGTGAGATATTTTAATCTGAATGTTACGAGAATTTTCTTTTTTTTTTTCTTTTTTTTTTTTTATTTATTTATTATTGACAAACCTTCACACTGAACAAAACACCAGCCAATACAGATCAATAATAATAATAATGATAGTAATGAACACAAATCAAATATTCTGCATTTGAGATTTAGATAAAAATGAACGTCTGTGGTTGGATCTTCTCAAGTTTGGACAGAGGTTTCTCACGTTCTTTGGTCCAGTTCCGGTCTTTTCAGGATTCAAACAGGATGTAGAAGGGACTGGCTGGTCAGACGGTCTCAGGGCAGGTGTGGTCAGTCCCGTCCAGGCCCTGAGTCCAGCTCCTCTGTGTGTTTCAGATGACGTGGTGCTGAAGTTTGAGGACAGTCGAGTGAGAGCCAGAAACGTGCTGTACGACACTCTGCCCGTGCTGATCCACGGCAACGGACCCACCAAGGTCAGACACGCCCACCACACCACCACACCTCTGAAACGACTCTCACTTAAAGCTGCACTGCGTAACTTTACTGGTGGAAGGTCCGTCAAACGCTTTTCTCCATGGAGATGTTATTGCTTTGTCTGGAATGTTTCACAGTGTGGTATTAAACCTCTATTATTATTATTTAAAACTACCTGTAACTAAATAAATTTAAAGTAGAGTTGCTTAATGTTACACTGTGGAACATTCCAGGCAGAGCAATGACGTCTCCATAGAAACAAGCAGGTGACGAACTCCCAACCAAAACGTTACAAAGCTGCATTGCGTCACTTTTTTGGTAAAGGGTCTGCCATCTGCTTAACTTCATGGAGATGTTATTCCTTTCCCTGGAATGTTCCACTCTATGGCATTAAAACGATCCGTCTACACAGAAACAGCAGGTGCCTCCAGGCCAAGCTACAGGTCAGATCTGTGGAGAGGCGATCCCCCCGTTGTGTGTTTTTTATTGTAAAGTATTTTTAAGCAGTAAATACACTGCATGATACGTATACTGCCATACTGTGGAACATTCCAGGCAAAGCAATCTCCATGGAGACAAGCAAGTGACGTACCCCCCACTAGAAAAGTTACACAGTGAACCTTTACCTGTGATTTCACCTTTTTACATAAAGACACAATTTTCCGTTGTATTTATTGTATTTCTCTTCTGGACAAATATTAAATCAGAGCTGTTCCTCAAACTGTTCTCCTCAGATGTTTCTCCAAACTGTTCTCCTCAGATGTTTCCCCAAACTGTTCTCCTCAGATGTTTCTCCAAACTGTTCTCCTCAGATGTTTCTCCATGTTGTAGTCGTTTCTTCTCTGACCCTCTGAAGTTGTTTTTGGAGTCATTTGTGTTTGAGGAATCTTTAATCGTTTATTTTCAAGACGCCATTCTCCCGTTTTCAGCTCCCGGTGTGATGTACGCGCTTCCTTCTCCAGTTCAGAGGGGTCTGGAGGGGGCTGGAACAATTTTCCGATGGTGATACAGCCACAGAATTTTAATTTTGTATTTTAATAACTGTATCTTAATTCCAGGTTTTGTATATTTAATAAAGGAAGGGCGAAAGAAGTTCTTAATCGGTGATACACGTAGGATTGGGCGTTGCGGAGTAATTTTGTCGATGTCGATTTTCTTCATGACTCAGAAGAAATTTTCTTTCTGTAAATCTGCAGTGAACGTTTTCTCATCTGCTCATTTCAGTCTTTTGGATTTTTGAATCGTGACCCTGAAAACAGTTGTAAAAGTTCTAAAGATCTAAACCCTGGTGTGTCCCTCAGCTCCAGATGAACTACCTGGGAAACTACATCCCAAACACCTGGACCTTTGAGACGGGCTGCACCGTGTGTGGACAGGACCTGCTGCCTCTGTCCTCCTTCAAGGTCTGTGTCCTCCTCCTCTTCCTGCCCTTCTCCTCAACTCCTCCTCCTCCTTTCTTCTTCACCTCCTCCTCTCCTCTTCCTCCCCCACTCCTGATCTTCTCCAGGATCTGCCTCTTTCCTCTCTGAAGGTCTGTGTCCTCTCCTCTTCACCTCCTACTCCACTCCTCCTCCTCTCTCCTCCTCTCTCATTCTTTCATGTCATCTCATCTTCACTTCCTCTGTTCTTCCTCCTCAACCCCTCTCCCTTCTCTCCTCCTCTCCTCACTCCTTCTCCTCCTCTTCCTCTTCTCCTGACCCCCTCTCTCCTCCTCTCCTGCAGGTGCTTCCTCTCCTCTTCACCCTTTCTCCTCCTCTCTCTTCTTCTGGTCCTCACTCCTCCTCTTCACCCCTCTCCTCCTCTCCTGCAGGTGGTTCCTCTGGTCTTCACTCCTTCTTCTCCTCCTCCTCCTTCTCACCCTTCTCTCCATCTCTCCTGCAAGTACCTCCTTTGGTCCTCACCTCTCTCCTCCTCCTCTCCTCCTATTCACCCCTCTCCTTTTCCTCCTCCTTTTCTGCAGGTGCCTCCTCTGGTCCTCACCCCTCTCCTCCTTCTCACCCATCTTTCCTCCTCCTCTCCTCCTCTCTTCGTCCCCACCCCTCTCTCTCTTCTCTCCTGCTGCTGCCTCCTCTGGTCGTCACTTCTCTCCTCCTCATCCTCCTGCTTGTCCTCCTCCTCTCCTCCTCACCCTTTTCCCTCCTTCTCTTCTCTCCTGCAGGTGCCTCCTCTGGTCCTCATCGGGGTCTTCATCGAGCAGCCCACTCCGTTTGTCAGCGTGTTCTTCGAGCGTTTGGTGAAACTTCAGTATCCAAAAGAACGTCTCCAGATCTTCATCTTCAACAAGGTCCCACAGCGTTCTCTGTTAAAGGCCCATATCATCCACTGATCTACTGGTGTTCTAATGTCGTTTCCTCCTCACAAACAAACCTGGAGTTGTGTTTTTTTTCATTCACACACGAAAACACTCTGTTCCACCTTGTGATGTCATCATGTGGTAAATATACAGGAAGTGCTCCACTGTGTTTTTAAACTCCACACACCTTCACTAAAATGGTTTGGATGATTTCGGATCTGGAATTGCCGATCTCTACTGAACTAAAGGTAAAAGGAGCTGTTCACTTGAAAACTACCACTTGATGACATCACAAGGTGGAACAGAGCGTTTGGAGCTTTGGAGATGTAGACAGACTAATAATAAAGAGTTCCTCAAACATGTGAATGAAACAAAGGAAAGAACAACATTAGAACATAGGTCGGAAAATAGTGTAGTATGGGCCCTTTAATTTTAGTTTTAGATTTTTTGTAAAGTCGATGAGAAAAAAAAGTTTTCCTTATTATAATGTCTTTTTCTTCAGTCTCAGTGACAGTGATGTCATTTTGCTGAAACATAAACCTGCTGTGGTCTTCTGCTGCAGGAGCCTCATCACGAGCGACACGTCAGCTCCTTCCTGAAGGAACATGGAGATCTTTACCAGAACATCAGGTCTGTGGGACCAGACCAGGAGATGGAGGTGGCTGCAGCCCGAGACATGGCCATGTGAGTCCAGCCGATAATGTGTGAGAGCGGACGTATGAGAGCGAATGTATGAGAGCGGACGCGTGAGGACGGACGTTTTACTCTTTTAAAAAATGTGAAAAACAACTGCTTCATTTAAAACCGTTTGCGGTGGTCCAAAGTTCTTCCTCACTGACCTTCTGCGTTCAGAACATCCTAATGATTCACCACGATGAGTTTATAAGCGTTTTCCACAGCTCTCAGACCAGAGCGGAGTGGAGCTAATGACAACTAGCATGCAAACTGCACACTTCCTGATTCTTGAACAATAAAACACTTTATAATCAGATGTTGATAGTTTTGACCTCGACACATTTTGCTTAAATATGGAGGAAAATCTGGTGCAGACCCTTTGCTTTTTCAATAACATAAGACATGTTCACGTTCTGAACTGTGGTGTCGTTATTTTCAGATTCTTCACGTGGTGTTTTTAATCCTGTTGTCATAAAAGTTCAGTGTTTAGAGAAGAGCTCAGACAGTTTCTGCGCTAAAGACGCCGGTTTATTAGACAATGAGTTTTATTAGACTGAAAATGAGTCCAGGATGGAGCTGAAACCAGAGCGTTTAGCATGTTCAGCTGGAATTCTGTAAAGTCTTTGTTTCATGATCTTGGATAAAAAGTCATTTATTAGAGTTCATTTTACCTGAGCAGTTCTTTGAGTTCATTTTACCTGAGCGGTTCTTCGAGTTCATTTTACCTGAGCGGTTCTTCGAGTTCATTTTACCTGAGCGGTTCTTCGAGTTCATTTTACCTGAGTGGTTCATCCCTTTGTCTGTTCGTCCTGTGTCTCCAGAGACCTGTGCAGGAAGGACAGCTCCTGCGACTATTTCTTCAACCTGGACATCGACGTGGTGCTGAAGAACGAAGACACTCTGAAGATCCTCATAGAACAGAACCTGTGAGCGTCTTCTTCAGCTGTGGACGAATGCTAACGCTAATGCTAAAGCTAATGCTAACGCTGTCTCCTCCTCTTCAGCCCCGTGGTGGCGCCCATGATCACCCGGGTGGGGCGGCTCTGGAGTAACTTCTGGGGCGCTCTGAGTGTGGACGGGTACTACGCCCGCTCTGAGGACTACGTGGACATCGTGCAGGGACGCAGACAGTGAGTCCAACAGCTGATGTGTGTTTATGTAGTTTTAAAGGGGCACTGTGTAACTTTCCTGGTAGAGGGTCTGTCTCCATAGAGATGTCATTGCGTTGCCTGGAATGTTCCACAGTATAACAGCACACTTATCTATGTCTGTGGATGGAGACATGAAGCCACCGGGCCAAGTTACAGGTCAGATCTGTAAAAAAGGCGACCCCACTGATGGTAAGAGAGAATACATGTTTTTGTGTATTTAAACTTGTGAAGTTTAATGCCAGAACAATCCAGCCAAAGTAACATCTCCATGGAGACGAGCAGACGGCAGATCCTTCACCACAAAAGTTACACAGTGCACCTTTACATTTTATTTATTCAAGTGTCCTTCCTGTTCTGTCCTCATGAGTTTAGGTCCTGTAAATGCAGCGGTGTTTGAGCTGTACAGAGTAAAACGCTCTGGAAACCTGTGTCTCTGTGTGTCTTTGTGTGTCTCTGTGTCTCTATAAACATGTGTCTCTGTCTCTATAATCCTGCCTGTGTCTGTGTGTGTGTCTCTATAAACCTGCCTCTGTGTCTCTTTGTCTCTGTGTCTCTTTAAACATGTGTCTCTGTGTCTCTGTGTTCCAGAGGGGTGTGGAACGTCCCTTATGTCTCCAGCGTGTACCTGATCAGAGGGAGTCTGCTGCGCTCAGAGCTCCAGGGTCTGTCTCTGTACTCGGACTCAGGACTGGACCCGGACATGTCCTTCTGTGACCAGCTCCGCACCAAGGTACCACTACGCCCTCTGCTGGACTCGCCCAGAAAATCACTCAAAATACAGGAAGAAGAAAGTCAAAGTAGAAAGTCAAAAACTAGAAATAGAACAATTAAATTAATAAATAAATTGTTAATATTAAAGAAACTTCCATTATGTTATGTTTGAAATAAAACCAGATTGTTTAAGATGGTTCTGTTTGCTGCAGGACATCTTCATGTACGTGACCAACCTCCAGACGTTTGGACGGATCCTCTCCACAGAAAACTACCAGACCAGCCACCTACACAACGACCTGTGGGAGATCTTCCACAACCCTGTGGTGAGGACCTCCAGGACCCTGCAGCTTCAGTCTCTACAGCTGCACTACTTCAGAATCGTGTCCTTCACTTTTAGAATCATATCCTTCACTTTAGCCTTGCACTCAGGTATAGGAGATAGAACCAGAGCCTTTCCAGATGCTCCAGATGTGGAGTACATCAGACTTTTCTGAGCCAAGTTCTTTCTAAAAGCCCCGCCTCCTTATCTTTGCGTTTCACTGTAACGAGCAGCAGATTTTCATTCTTGTTTTTATTGTTAAAAAATGGATACAAGACGTTTTTGAGTTAGGAGCGATAGGTGGTAAGTGAAAACAAGAATTTTTGGAACCCTTTGCCATAAATTTTTTCAAGCAATTTCCAATTTTTTATCACGTCAGTTAAATGCAAACAGACTTTTGGCACTAAGAGTGTGTTAGTGTCCTACTGAAGTGTTTGTGTTTTAGGACTGGGAAGAGCGTTACCTCCACCCAAACTACAGCCGTGTTCTGAAGGACCAGATGGAGACGGTGAGCCCCCCCCCCCCCCCCCCCCCCCCGAGCAAAGACACCTGACCTCTGACCTCTGACCTCTGTCTCCTCTCTCCACAGCCCTGTCCAGATGTTTACTGGTTCCCCGTCTTCTCGGAGACGGCCTGTGACCACCTCGTCGAAGAAATGGAGAACTTTGGGAAGTGGTCCGGAGGAGGCAACATGGTACGTCCCTCACACGGGCACGAAGGGTCAGGGGTCAGGGGTCAGGGGTCAGGGCAGCGCAGACAATCACTGTCCAATCAGAAGTCACTTTGAACGGTCAATATCAATATGTCACTCACGCTCAGTGACGTGCGGTCAGAGGAGGCAGGGGAGGCAGTGCCTCCCTTGTCAATCGTGAAAAGAAGAAAGGATTTATTATAAATTCAAATAAAAAATAATAATTATCAGCTTGTATGTATTTATTATTAACCCCTTCTCCAGTCCAAAAAATGTTTTTTTTCTTGTTTCAATAATTGAATATGGCAGAATTTTCGTTTGTCCCGTTCAAATGCAAAGAGAAGGTGCGCCGTGAGGCACCAGCCTCCAGTGCCTCCAGCCGCTCGATCCCTGGCAAAGTGGCTAAGTTGGCTAACCCACTGTATATCGCCGATAAATGGCCCTCAAACTCTCTGATTATTTGCTCTGTCTTTCCGGAATCTTAATAATGTATGAAATGTATTTCTGTAATGTGTTCAGGCTCGCAGATCAATCATAAAACCTCAGTAAAAAGCTCACCAGGGGAGGCAAACAGTACTCGTGCCTCAACATAGAGGGCGCTTGTGAGCACAGAGATTCTTGGCCTGCCGCCGCTATGCGCCGAAACAACTACATCATCTTCTTCGTTCTTTTTTATATTGCATTGGGACACCTGTGTCTTTGATGACAAAGTCCACCAATGTGCAGAGGGACTGTAAACAGTGGAACAGTTTTCTTTGAGACGTGCTTTATTTTGATTTAGCCTAAATGAAATTAAAAGTCCTGCTCACGATATGCGCGAGTTGACCCAGGACCCGCGGATCGCTAAAAGCGCAACTTGAAGAGAAGAGAAATAGAGTGCGTGCCTTCATGGATTTGTTTTCACCTGCTGCAGTGCACAGGAGAGATGAGGGTGCGCTCACGATGACACAGGCAGACTCCCAGCATGATCCATGCTTATTTATTCACAAACTTTCTTAAAAAGCGTGTTTTTCATGAGTGATTTGGAGATTTCAGGCAAGATACAAAAAATCCAAGTATGACGCGTCCACGTTACGCATAAATGCACAGCTACAGAGCGCGCGGGAGCTGCTTTGCTAAAAAGCATATAAATTAGTCTATTTATTGCAAAAAATACCTTGTTCCCAGTTTTGAAATACTGAACAACAATCATATTTTATTTTTCCTTTTTTTAATTGAAGTTTTTGTTCTTTTGAATTAAGAATATAGAAAAGCCCTGGTGTAAGTAAGTCTGCTGCACTGCTGCATATAATATATAGTTGTGTCTATCAAATGATGGATGAATTATTTATTTATTTATTTTTATTTTTTATTTTTTATTTTTTTTTTTGGGGGGGGGGGGTATTTGCATTTGTAAATCTGACACTAAAAGCGTTAGTGCCTCCCCAGCTATCAACCTCACCGCACGTCACTGCTCACGCTAAACCGCTATCGAACACAATGGCAGATCTATTAAAGCCTCAAACTTAAAGCTTGTGTAACTTTTCTGGTGGAGGGTCCATCACTTGCTTGTCTCCATGGCAATGTTATTGCTTTGCCTGGAATGTTCCATGGCATGACTTTAGACACATCTATCCAGCATTACTTCGTTACAGGTGTTTTGATTGCTCAAAAATACAATAATTCTCTCTGTGAACAGGGTTGCCTCTCCACAGATCTGACCTGTTGTGTAGCCTGTAGTTGTCTCCTTTGAGATCGATAGGTTTAATCCCCAACGTGGAACATTCTAGACAAAGCAATGTTGTCCTTTTGCCGTCACTGTTCTCCCTGTGCCCATCAGGACACTCGGATCCAGGGCGGGTACGAGAACGTTCCCACCATCGACATCCACATGAACCAGATCAACTTCCACCGGGAGTGGCAGAAGTTCCTCCTGGAGTATGTGGCTCCCGTCACCGAGAAGATGTACCCAGGATACTACACCAGGGTAAACCATAGACTGTTTATATAAATGGACATAGCTAATCTGCTAGTGTTCCACGTTCTAAACAGGAAGTGAGCATGGGCGCACTTCCTGCTCCATCGACTCTGGTTCTAATTGGCTTTACACTGAACGGCTGCTGTGAGCCTCATCATTTTGGTCTTTAAATATTCATATTAACCCACTCTACATGATCCTGGAGTTTTTATTTCACTATTTTCTCCATAAAGAAATTCCTGTTCCAAATATGGAACTCGCTCCTATAACCGCTAACCTCATGAGCTTCATTTGACTGGAGCTGAACGCTGTGGGTGACGGTCTGTGGGTTAGACTCTTAAACCCACACCAGGGTTCCACCTTGTGATGTCATGAAGTGGTAGATTTAACAGCTCCTTTTACCTTTAGTTCAGTCGAGATCGGCAATTCCAGGACTGAAATGATCCAAATGATTCTAGTGAAGGTGTGCGGAGTTTAAAAACACAGTGGAGCACTTCCTGTATCACCACATGATGACATCACAAGGTGGAACAGAGTGTTTGAGGGAAGAACTCTGCAGCGTTTGTGTGTTAAACATGTGTGTGTTTGTGTGTTTGTCACAGGCCCAGTTCGATCTGGCCTTCGTGGTTCGGTACAAACCCGACGAGCAGCCGGCGCTGCGACCGCACCACGACGCCTCCACCTTCACCATCAACATCGCCCTCAACCACGTCGGCACAGACTTCCAGGTCAGTCACACAGGAGTCGCTAAAAACAACCGAACTGCTCACGGCGTCTCAGCGCTAACGGTCACTTTTATTAAAATCGTAAAACATGAAATAAACATATTCAAATTCACATGAATCAAAATGAAGAGTACCCGAATGAAGCTGAAGAGAATGTTTCAGTTTGTGTCATTAGCATTAGTGTTTTTTTTACTTTTTTAATTCAGTGACGTCCACAGCTCCTGTTCTCTGCCTCGTCTTTAAATATTGATTTATTTGAGATAAATAGAGAGATAAAAGTGAACAGGAAGTGGTGAACCTGCCACGTGCTGTTGTGTATCTCACTTGTGAGTCTCTCACTTGTGTATCTCTCTTGTGTGTATCTCTCTTGTGTGTCTCTCACTTGTGCGTTGTGTTTCAGGGCGGCGGTTGCAAGTTTCTCCGGTACGATTGTGCCATCACGTCTCCGCGTAAAGGCTGGGCTCTGATGCACCCGGGCAGGCTCACCCACTACCACGAGGGCCTCCCCACCACCGCGGGGGTGCGCTACATCTCAGTCTCCTTCGTGGACCCCTAACCTGCAGACCGGCCCCTCACACTGGACCAAACTCACGGACGTGTCCTACAGAGAAACGATATTTATTAAGACGAGCTGCTGTCATCACTGCAGTGGACTGGGACGGTTCTTCTGAGGGAGACGTCCAGAGACTCTGAGGTCCACCACAGCAGGAGGACGACTCCTGAAGGTCCACAGGTCCTTCTGACCTGCTCCAGGCTGTCTACAGTGTGTGGACGTGACCCTCAAACACTAAACATGGAAATATTGGAATTGCTTTAAAGCTGCACTGTGTAACTTTTCGTTTGGGGTTCCATCACCTGCTTGTTTCTATGGCGATGTCATTGCTCTGCCTGGAATGTTCCACAGTGTGACATTAAACAGCTCTACTTTACATTTATTCAATTACAGGTGGTTTTAGAGCTCAAAAATACCTAGAAAAACAGACATTCTGACTGTGAGCGGGGTCGCCTCTCCACAGATCTGACCTGGAACTTGGTCTGGTTTGGTCTCCATGAAGATAGAAAGGTTTAATGCCATACTGTGGAACATTCCAGACAAACCAATAAGGAGAAAAGCAGACGGCAGACCACCAGAAAAGTTACACAATGCACCTTTAAAGCTACACTATGTAACTTTCTGGAGGTGGCACGTCAGCTGTGTGTTTCCATGGAAATAGAAAGTTAAAACCACACTTCGGCACATTCTCCATGGCGATAGATAAAGGTTATGCCGTAGTGTGGAAGATTATAGACAAAGGAATATTTCTATGGAAACAAACAGCAGGACGTCCTCCTCCAGGTCAAATAAGAGTCAGGTTTGTGGAGATGCGAGCCCGCTCACAGTAACGACATATGATTTTCTGTTTTTTAGTGTAATAAAAAGTTACATACTGTGGCTTTAAACAGTTTATAGTGAGTCAAAATGTTCTTCAGAGCTGAGCAGTCTGGACCTTCTGAACTGAACACAGGTCTGTTACAAAAACCGTTTCTATCTGCTTTTCTGACTTTTGCTATTTTATTTTTGACATAAATCATAACGATAAAAGAATGTCTGAAAACACCTTTGTGCTTTTGTGCATTTTCAAATCTCCAGTGTAGACAGTTTCTGCTAACACTACCCCCGATAACACTGTAGTTTAAATGTTTTTTATTACTTTTCACATTTACTGGAACTGTTTCGTAGCCTGATTGAACCAAACATGAACTTGTAAAACTGTCAACACTCCAAATACTGAAAAACTCCGCTCTCATTTGACCCGGTTTACGCCTGTTTCTGGGGTCACTGTTGTGGATAATGTTCATGGATTATTAAAGGTGCACTGTGCCACCTGCTCGTCTCCATGGAAATGTTATGACTTTGCCTAGAATGTTCCACAGTACGTCATTTAACTTTAATGGAGGCAAACAGGTGATAAGAGAAGGTCATTTTTGTTTTGGATTTTGTGGAGAGGCTGATGTTAAAGGTTAAAATTTTCTCAAAAACAGAGCTGGAGTTGTGTTTGTTTCATTCACATGTTTGAGTAACAGTTTAATATTAGTCTGTCTACATCTACAAAGCTCAAAAACACCTTGTGATGTCATGAAGCGGCAGGTTTTCAAGTGAACAGCTCCTGAAACACAGTGGGGCTTCCTGGACTGCTCCAGTACTGCATGACATCACAAGGTGGAACAGTGTTTTCAGTTTGAGAGAAGAACTCGTGCTAAATCTGCAGCGTTTGTGTGTTAAACATGTGAATGAAACAAAACACAACTCCAGGTCTGTTTGTGACAAGGAAACGACATTAGAACATCAGAAAATAGCGTCATATGGGCCCTTTAATGATTTAAATACCATGCAGTGCCTTTAAAAAGTAAGTCTGAGAACATTTGTGATTGATTTAAAATTCTTAATATTGGATTCAGCAGCTCCATTGGACCATCACCCTGCTGGAGCTGGAGCCGTGTCTTCCACCTGCGTCACCGAACTCGACTTAGATTTTTGTTAAAGAAATGACTGAAGTTTGTTTTTCTGTAACATTTGTACTGAACTTGACTCCCACAGTAAAAACATAAAACCTCTTTAAAGTGGACCTCATCTCTGATTTCAGACGACGTCACAACATCCTAATGGACCAATAATGTTTCAAGGCTCCATATTACTCTATTCTTCGCTGCTCTAATGTCGTTTCCTCGTCACACAGACCTGGAGTTGTGTTTTGTTTCATTCACAGGTTTAACACACAAACGCTGCAGAAACCAGAGCGTTTGGAGCTTTGGAGATGTAGAATTGTTACTCAAACATGTGAATGAAACAAAACACAACTCCAGGTCTGTTTTTGAGGAGGAAACGACCTGAGAACTTAAAGCTCTTTAATACAGACGGAGAAGCTAAAATGAATATTGTTAAAATGCCGTTTCTGTTGTAATACAGTGAGTTTTTGGGTGTGGTCACTAACAGAGCTCCACAGTGACCGGTCGCTCACGCCCAGGTTCCAGAACTAAATTTCCCCATTCTTTTCTCCGATAAGACTTTCCGAAAATGTCATGAGTTTCTAAAATCTGAAAATCCCCAGTAAAACACAAGAGTCCAATGATGAGAAGTAGAATATTTATACAGACATTTACAGAGGCCACAGGAGCTCCACACAACTGTTAGAACAGTCACTTCCATCAGAATTTATTCAAGAAAGTCAAAAGTAAAAACGGTAAAATACAATAAAAATATTTAAAGGAGGGGGAAAAATAGAAAAATAACGGGTCACATGCGGAAGCGGTCGGAGAAGTTGGGCGACTGTGGCATGGTGAGGGGTATCTCGCTCTTCTTCACCTTCACACATCGGTAGTGTTTGACGGGCTGGGCTTTGTGCACCTGGAGGAAACATGGAGGACAGCGCAGGGTCAGTGAAGCTCAAAGACGAAGTAAACGCACCAAAAACAACTTTTTACAAGTCCAGTTTGGATTTTAAAGGGTTTAGATTACGCAAAACTGACTCCTGTAGCTTTAAGTCGTGTTCTAATGTTTTTACCTTCTCAAAAACAGACCTGGAGTTGTGTTTGTTTCATTCACATGTTTGAGGAACTCTTTATTATTAGTCTGTCTACATCTCCAAAGCTCCAAACGCTCTGTTCCACCTTGTGATGTCATCAAGTGGTAGTTTTCAAGTAAACGGCTCCTTTTACCTTTAGTTCAGTAGTTTTCAATTCTGGGGCTGAAATTTTTAATATGATTCTAATGAAGGTGTGTGGAGTTTAAAAACCAAGTGGAGCACTTCCTGTATCACCACATGATGACATCACAAGGTGTTTTCAGTTTGAGAGAAGAACTCAGCCTAAATCTGCAGGGTTTGTGCAGTGAAACAGCAAAGCATCATGGTCTATGTAGTCTATGGCTGCATCATAACGATGAAAGTGACAATACGATACAACAATAGTTCTTTAGCAGTGGCACAAGAGAAATTCAGTTTGTCAACTGGACAAAAGTTTATTTATTACCAAAATAAACTTTTGTCCAGTTGACAAACTGAATTTCTCCTTTGCCTTGGGCTCTTCCTGGACATCAGAGGGGTTCTACACGGTTCTTCAGCTGCTTTTTTCATTTCTGACTAGTTTCAAACCACCTAAATCTAAACTACAAAATCAAGATGAACACAAGACTTTGTGTGTGGAAAGGTTTTTGGAGTGTTTGGCAGGTGCGTCACCTGTTCCTGCCGCAGACGGGTGATCTCCTCCCTCTCTCTCTCCTCCGTCTCTTTGCGCTGCTGCTCCTCCATCAGCGCCCGCAGAGCCTCCTTCTCGCTCACCTGTCGGTCAAACTCCTGCCGCTCACGGGCACGGCGCTCGGTCAGCAGCTGGAAGCCCACCGCCGCGGTGAGGGCTAAAGGGGACGGGCACAACGGGCATAGTCAGAAACTCAACCGTTTCATCCACAACGGGCAGAACATGTTTTAAAAAGGTCCTACGTCACACAAAACTGAATCCTGCAGCTTTAAGTCGTGTTCTAATGTCGTTTCCTCCTCAAAAACACCTGGAGTTGTGTTTGTTTCATTCACATGTTTGAGGAACTCTTTATTATTCGTCTGTCTACATCTCCAAAGCTCCAAACGCTCTGTTCCACCTTGTGATGTCATCAAGTGGTGGTTTTCATGTTAACAGTGACCAAGTTTACATGTTTTTTTAATTCCGAATTAAATAGTTCAGAATTAAATTATTCTCCTTTGCGTTTACATGGAAATAATAATTCCGAGTTGAGGTTTATATGGAAAACACGTTAAATCGTCTTTATTTAATTCCGCTCATCGTCTGGGGGTGGGGAAGGTTCTGATTGGACAGGGACACGAACGGATTTACGTCGACCAGAAGAAAACACACACTTCAGCTGCTACCGGCTTTTTGTCATCTCGGTTTGGTTTGTTTTTCTGTTTTCCATCCGCTCTTTTAATTATTTGTCGTTCTTCCATCAAACTTATTAAAATAATTGTTTAATCATCATTTTCATTAGGAATTAAGTGTTTACATTTATTCAGAATTAAAGCTCTCATGTAAACGTGGCAAGTGTGAATGAAACTAAACAACTCCAGGTCTGTTTTTAGGAGGAAACAGGAGAAAAGTCTCACATGTCTCTGAGCGGTCTTCCTTCTTGGGTTTGAACGGTTCCTTGTGCGTGACCACATTGGGTCGGGCTTTAAAATGTGTGGCCTCCTCCTGCTGCTTCTTCTCTTCTTGGACCTGCATTAACCAGAGCATCGTTAGCACTAAACATCAGGTTCTAAACCGTGACAGTAAGTGAAAGGACAAAGTCTACAGCTGTGGTCCGGGGCTATGAAAATGTGCTGTCCTGTAGTTTAGAGTCTCCAAAGGAGCACCTCCAGAAGATCCATGAAACAGTTTATTCTACGTAAAGAGCAGAGTTTAGACAGCTCTGAAATGGTCCTTTGTCACCCTCTGGTTAGACTTTTAGGAGTAAAACCTGCCCAGGAGCAGAGTAACATCTCCAGACCTGTGAGCAGAACATGGGGCCCCTGCTCACAGCTCAGACTGGTTGTATTTTAGCACACACACCATGGTCTCCCAGCGGCTGCTCTTCTGGGCCCCTCTCTCATCGATGAGCAGGTGAAAGGGCTCTGGCTTTGTGGGCTCCGGCTTCTTCTTCTCTGGAAGCACCACTGTGCTGAAGTCAGGCAGAGGCTGAGCCTTGAACTTTGGAACCTGGAAAATACACAAATAATCAAACATCTGCAGCAGGTTTCATCAGTCTACATCAGAGAGCAGCGTGTAACATACAGAATAATGCAGTGAGAATTCAGCGTCTGTGCAGTGTGTTAAAGTGTCTGATCTGTGCGTAGGACTGAGAGTAAACTGTGGTAAACAGGTGTGTCCCACAGAGTGAGGAGCAGACCGAGTCCCACAGCAGCAGGACACACGACTCTACAGCACAGGTTTAGTTTGAGACAAACATCAGAGTTTGTCAAAAATGAAGAATCCTGCTCCAGGATTGCTCCATCAGCAGCTCTGGATATTTCCTGGAGCTAAAACACTGGTCCTGGTTCTACTCTGTAAACTCTAGTACTGCGTTTTATATATAAAGGACTCCACACCTCAGCATGTGGACCTGAGGTCACACACTGCGGGGCAGAATGGGTCACATACACAAAGGAGTAACAAACTCACGTCCTCATTCCTCAGCTGCTCCAGCTTCTTCTCCTTCAGCGCCCTTCTCTCCTGCTCCCTCTTGTCAAAGGAAAAGGGACACACCTCCACGTGGTGGTGCTCGGGGAGTTTGGGCTGGAAGGGCAGCCCGAAGTGGGGCACAGGCGGGGCTTTGATGGGGGACGGGGGCTTCACCTGTGGGTCCACATCAGCACAGGTATGAACATAAGTCCACAGTCTTCAGAGTTTAGACAGTTTCTACAGGGTTTACACGGATAAATGAACTCAACAGAAAAATGGAACATTGAAACATCCACACACCAGTAGATGCTCATCAGATAGTATCGCTATTCAAAGAAAATACTGTTTCATGTTAAATCAGACTTCACCTGGACAGGAGCGGGCTCCACACGCACCCTCTTCTTCAGGGCAAAGGCGGGAGACTCTGGGACTGTCACAGTGGGGAGCTTCTTCTCTGGGACGCCCTGTGAACATGGAGCGTTTAGGACCTCCACACGATCTACTGGACACACACTTCCCTGCACTGAACAGCTGTAAAGACGACTCAGGCAGAGCACAATACAGATGGAACAATCCAGAATGAGGCCAGCTTCAGGTTAAAACTCTCAATTAGTACAAATACAAAACTACCTTTGCCTTAATTACCTTCTTATGTATTGGTATTTCGCTGATATCACTAGTTTTATTGTCTGAACGAGAACCAGGGGAAATTATTTAATATTCCCATTGCATTTGTTAAATTTTGCATTGTGCAAACTTGTTTTGAAATGTTCTTTATAGGTAAAGTGGACTGGATTATGGTAAACACAGTGATCGTGTTTGTCACTCTGACAAACTTAAGCAGCTGATCAGTTTGAGAAAAGCTTTAACTGAAGCAGCACTCACCACGACTCCCTCCAGGATCTTCTTGGACACTGGGTGGGACTTGAAGACGTGTGGGGGCTCCTCCTCTTCCACCACTGGGGGCTTCTTGGCCTGTCTCTCCTGGAGCCTCTTCTCAATCTGCAGGTTGAAGCCCTCTGGGATGGTGGGCTCCTTCACCGTGGGTTTGTGGTGGCTCTTCACAGGAGATGGACCTGGAGATCAGAGGGATCAGAGTTAGAGCTGATCTCCAGACAGCAGGTCCTCTCCCAGTGCCCGCTCCAGACTCACCCCTCTCCTGTGTCTGTCGGCTGGGCTGGTGGAAGCGGTCTGGGGTCCTCTTCTCGAACTGCTGGATCTGCTGGGCCATGGGCACGTAGGGCGACGGCTCCTCCCCTTTCCTCTTCCTGCTGCTCGAGAGGTTAAAGGGCTTCGGCACAGTGGCACCTTTCACAGTTTTGGCCTGAAATCCACAAGAAAAGACGCGTTTGTAAATCTCCAAAGAAAAGACACTGAATGTTCTTAAAGAGAAACTCCAGTCCACCATAAATGTTGAAAAAGTAGGACTCTTCATTACGCATACTGTAAACTCCAGGAGCATCAAACGGTGCACTGTGTAACATTTTGGTCTGTCACCGACTTGTTTCTATGGATATGTCATTGCTCTGTCTGGAATATTCCACAGTATAGCATTAAACAGCTCTACTTTACATTTATTCAATCACAGGTGGTTTTAGAGCTCAAAAATACCTAGAAAAACAGACATTCTGACTGTGAGCGGGATCGCCTCTCCACAGATCTGACCTGGAACTTGGTCTGGTTTGGTCTCCATGGAGATAGAGAGGTTTAATGCCATACTGTGGAACATTCCAGACAAAGCAATAACATCTCCATGAAGAAAAGCACATTGATCTAATCCAACACGAGAACCCCAAACATTCAGAACATTTGTACAAATCTAAACTCTGTTCTTTTCTATAAAAACTCTGAACACTCACTGTAGCTCCACGCAGAGGAATTCTATTGTCTGGATAATGTCAAAAAAGGTCTTTATGATCTTTAACTGCACCATCTCAGCGGCCCGGAGATGGAACCAGCCCCGAGCCCTGACCTCATGTACTCACGGGGGAGGAGGGTTTGCGCAGCTGGTCGATGAAGTTGACTTCTTTGGTGGCGTTTGTCGAAGCGGACGATTTAATCCGTGCGTCCGTCTTGAAGCTGAACTCTCTGGGCACGGTGGTGGTGAAGGCCATCTTCTTTGCCGGTGGATCTGTGAATGAAAACGTGTCAGTGTGAAACATCTCGATAACAGAGTCCTGCACAGTCAGACAGAGTCCACCAGCCCAGGGGCCCCGTCGGAGCACAGGAGACACTAACCTCCAGCTAAAGCCGCTTTGTAACTGGCCTCGTTCTTCTTTCGGTGCAGAGCCACCTCCTTCTGCAGTTTCTTCATCCTCTCCAGCTCCATCTCCTCCGAAGACAACCTGAAGAGACAATCACAGGTACAAAATAATGAGACATGGGACAAAACATAGCGAGACGAGAATCAAACGGACACAAAACAGTGACACATGAAAACAGAAGACAGAAGACAACCTGAGACACACAGGTACAAAATAATAAGACTGGAAAACAGGAAGAGTCAAATCAGGGACAATATATCAAAGTTTTAAAGTGACTGGCTTCAAATATTATGCAATCTTTAGTACGGCTGTAACGATATCCAAATCTCACGGTACGATATTATCACGATATATTTATTGCGATATTTTGGAGAAGCTAATCAAATTGTAGATAGGATACTTATTACTTTTAAAATACCTTGACAAAACATTAGTGCAAATCAATACTGTCATAATCCCAAGAATTAAAGTAAAAACCACATTTCTTCATGTGGTCTGTGCTGAAATGCATCATCATAAATAATTATCAACTGTTGCTACTATAAAACAACAGATTTAAGCAAAGGAACTTGTCATTCAATATGTTGTGACACTTTTGACGATACGATATCACGATGTTTCGATTATTGTTACATCCCAAGTCTTTAGTGAGTTTTAAATCTCTTTGCACAAATTAATTTGCAAAACAACGACATACAGAGAAACCTTTTACCACATTCATTTCAGATTTCCATATCGTGATGATCCAAGAGAAAAAACATACATATGTGTTGGTGCAGACGGGACAGTGGGATCTCATTAGGACACGGTACAGTGTTTAAAAGTGTTTTCGTGTTTCCAGGGTGAAGTTTAGTGTTTCTAGTGTTAAAAGTGGCAGCAGGACTCACTCGGTGGAGGTCGTGTGGAGACTGGAGGCGCTCTGAGTCGCCCTCAGACTTTTGTTCTTCATGATGCGACTGGACTTTCTGAGAGGCTGAGCGACTGGACTCCTGGACAAACGCACAAGAACATGACATCAGCACGGACCAGAAAGCACCTGATGCCCCGCCGCACAATATACAATACCACGTACTTTCTCTGCTTCTTCACCGGTGGACCGCACGCCTCCATCTTACGTTTTGAAACTCTAGAAAACGGGGAATAAAAATGTGATTTAGAACAGTGGAACAGAGCACCCAAATGTGTCCACGTCTGTCTGTACCTGCGCGGCTGGTTACTGGAGGTGGAGGGTTTGGAGTCTCCCCACGACGTGACGATGTTTGAAGGAGGAGGACAGGAGTCTGTAACAGCATCTGGGTTAAAACAGGTCACACAGTTATACTCACACAGTAGTATTTATATAGTAGTACACAGCGATGGGCTCAAACCTTTGTGGACTTGTGCAGGAGCCTCTTTGTGTGGAGTTTCACTGAGGGCGTCAACCATCAGAGACGAGCTCAGACTTCCACTCTCCCGTTTCTCTGCAACACAAACGAGTTAAGAACCAGTGTTGGGAAGTAACTGAACACATGTACTGAGAATATACACGGCGTCCCAAAAAATGTGACATGATTTTCACAGAAACAGATCAATATTTGTTTTTCCAAAGTGTTCTTGGAAAACGCTCGCACAGTCAGCCAAGACTGTGCAGCGTGCCTTCAATGCAAAATCTGGAAAAACATTACAAAATACATTTTAATGGGGGTATTCAGTATTCTGGAACTAAATACATGTCCAAAGTATTCTTCAAAACACTGATAACAACAGGAGGAGGAATCTGCAGCTCCCTCCTCCACCCGCCTGTGGTTGGGTCCATGTGGATGTTTACAGTTTACTGTGGCTGCATTACACAAATATTAACACGGTAACAAGATTAAATGGTGTGATTTCACAGTTTCAGGGATGACTGGACTCACAGGATTCAATAAACAAACTTCTGCACAGGGGGAACAAAACAAAGACCCTCCCAGGACTGAGAGGCTGCAGACATGGAAAAAATCTGCAGGGCATGCGGAGTTATTTGGCTGCTGGAGTCAATAATCCACTCGGGGCCAAAGCGTGTACATGTACTCGGGGCTATAGCGTGTATATGTGTGTATATATATATTTATACATATATATATTTTTACTGGGGGTCTTACCAAACCAGGTGTCGTCGGACGGGGCGTTGTGGAACTCGGCGAGGTCCACCACTTCACTCGGGGCGTCGAACACGTAGCGGCCCGACGTGTCCAGCTCGTTTTGGTCCATAGCCGTTGGTCTCGGAACGACTACACTGACTGCCTCAAGAATAAAAAAGAATAAACTTTAGATGAGCAGAAAGAACCCGAGCGTTAATCCAAAAGAACCGAGTCTCAGCGGACTGTTAGCGGCGAGCCTCGACACAAGATTATCCACATTCTGCGCAGAAGACTAAAGTTCCCTGAAATCGCGGTTGCAGATCACAGAGAAGGGCGCGTAGTCTTAGTTTTATACCGGGTTGTGTTTGGGTTTGTCCAGGTGAAGCTTTAAACCAAAGTCTTACCAAAACAGAGGTCCGTGCGCGCAGCTCCCGCTGTTGTCGTTCAAATGGATTCCCTCTTGTTCCGGCGGTTTGAAGCGGCCAATAGGAGAGCACGTACTACGCCTCCGCCGCCGCTGATTGGTTCAGACGGATCACAGGGGCGGTGCTTATTCCACACTTCCTGTCTACGTGAAAACGCAACGACAAAACAAATTGAATTTCTCCTTTTGCCTCTACAAACGCTTGTTTTTATGCACTAGTTTCTCTTTTCCAATTTTCTAAACCTTCTTCATCACAAGTAAAGCAAAGTGACTCATAAGGAACAGTTCTTTTGTGTGCGCCGTATGCAGCAGGAGCTCAGACCGCAGAAAAGTACGGCTCAGACGAGTGGCGCCCCCTTATGGCTCAGACCGGAGGTTTAGGTTTAGTGAACACCGGGGCTCCTGCGTCACCTTTGGTCACTAGAGGGACTGGAGTTTTCTCTGAATGGATCAAACACATTGATCTATTAAATCTATTTTTATTTATTAAAATATCAGCATATTCAGCACAGTCAGCAGAGTATTTACACTGTCATTCTTGTCTCTTGTATATACCTGTGATTTTATAGTTTATTTTATAGTTTGTTACTTATTTTTCTATATCTATTTGTACATATACATTTATTTTTATAATTATGTCTCATTTGACACGTGTCTCTGTCTCTTTTTGCTACACCATCTATTTTTGTTCCTCTCTGTTATTATATTATATTGTGATGTTTGAGCGACTGTCCAAATCATTTCCCTTGTGGATCAATAAAGTTTGTCTAAGTCCAATTCTAATATCAAACCCGTGGACAGGTCAGAGCCACGAGACAGAAGAACGTCCCCGTCCTCCTCTGCCTGAACACAGTGTCCCAGAGCTGTAGGACGTCGTCTCCTCCCGTGTCTAAAATCCGTCTAATCACTAGTGTTTGTCTTAGTGCAGTTTGAATCACAGGTTTTAGGGACATTTACACAGTCAAACACACAGTTCAGTTCTCCACCTTCACTGTCACTTTTGCTGCGCTCAGACTCGCTGTTCTGGTCCGGGTTTAGTTTCATCTTTAGTTCCAGTTTAGTCCCAGTTTTGAGCCCCGCGTCCCCTGTCCCATTAGATTTATCCAAGAGTTTTACAGTTTTATACAATTTTATACAAGAAATGTCCAAGGTGTCCCTATTTATGACCCATCTGATCCCTGCCAACTGTAAAAAGAGGCATAAACTGTCATTTGTTGAGGTAAAATACAGAAAAGCTGCTTAAAAATGACCAAAACCAAAGAAAATGTGACTTTACTGACTCACATTAGTATCGAGTGCAGAACAATTTTCCGTAATTACACATTCGTTTCACAATTTTATTTCTCTCCCTCCCAGCATTTTTGTGTAAAACTATTGTGGCTGTATTATTATATATTCATACTTTGCAGTGACATCGCGCTGGGGGTGGATTTCTATGGCGGAATGTTCATTGGTTACCATGGAGATACAATTCACACATTAGCAATAACTACCAAAAAGTTTTAAGACAATACGATTTAATATTTATGGATTTAAAGAGCATTTTCATTTTCCTGTGATCAGTCTGAGTGTACATGGTCCTTTACATAAAACCATAAAATACAAAAACTGACCCTGTCACAAAAAGCGTCTCAGGTCAAAGTTCAAATTAAATCCACGAGGAGCAAGAGTCTTCAATCTAGAAGTGTCTAAAAGAAGAGATGGGATGGTTGAAATCTAGAAAATGCTTTCCTGTTGTAGTTAAAAATCAGCTCTTCCTGGTCAGATTGTGTTATAAATAAGACAGAGCAGTGCTTCCAGTTAGCGTCACACCCCCAGTATCAATAGACTCGTACAGTTTGAGCTGAACAAAGAGGCGAAATGCAGAAAAAGCAGTTAAACTAGTGGTGTAAAAAAGGTCTGATCAGGTTTATTGTGTGTCGAGGTCATTTCTTTGTGTTTTTTTCTTCATTTCTATTGCTACAGTGAATTTTAAAAACTATTATTTTACAGTTATAAATGTAAAACGGCGGCGCGTTTGCCGTAGACACGGTGCTTCATGGAGCAGCGGCCGTCACTCCCCGGGCTGCAGTAGCTGATGGTGCAGCCCCGTCACAAACTCCTGATAAAACGGTTCTGAAAAAAACAATTAAAAACACAATTTACCTGAAAAGATCAACGTAGAGAATCAATTAAAGGGCCAATATGACGCCGTTTTCTGATCTCCGTTCTGGTTTTGACTTAGACTAAGAAAAACTTTACTGATCCACAAGGAAATGATTTGGACACAGAAGCTCAAACATCACAATATAAAATAATAACAGAGAGTAACAAAAAGATGGCAAGAGACAGGTGTGAAATAATTATAAAAAATAAATGTAAATGTACAAGTCAAAATAATACAAAAATAAGTAATAAAATATAAAATAAACTATAAAATCACAGCTATAAACAAGAGACAAGAACGACAGTGTAAATACTCTGCTGATTGACAGGGCATAAGGTTATCTGTTACTACAGTTGTAGGGAGTATTATCTGTTACATAAGGGTGAGTTGTGAGTTTCCTCATCACAAACAGACCTGGAGTTGTGTTTTGTTTCATTCACATGTTTAACACACAAACACAGATTTAGGCTGAAAACGCTCTGTTCCACCTTGTGATGTCATCATGTGGTGATACAGGAAGTGCTCCACTGTGTTTTTAAACTCCACACACCTTCACTAGAATCATTTGGATCATTTCGATCTCGACTGAACTAAAGGTAAAAGGAGCTGTTCACTTGAAAACTACCACTTGATGACATCACAAGGTGGAACAGAGCGTTTGGAGCTTTGGAGATGTAGACAGACTAATAATAAAGAGTTCCTCAAACATGTGAATGAAACAAACACAACTCCAGGTGTTTTTGAGGAGGAAACAACATTAGAACATAGATTTTAAATGTTGTGATACGTCTTTTTAAAAACAGGATTCTGGTACAAACCTGTGTCCGGGTGGATGAAAGAATGTCGGATGAGAAAGTCCAGCACCACCATGGCCGAGTTTGGTTTGAAGTCGTCTGTGGCCACCAGCTCCTGGACCTGAAACAAAAACGCTGACATTCTGTTACTGTTGTAAATTCCCCAGTGTAAGTGTTAGTTTATTAACGGTTTATTTAGTTCAGGCATTTCCAGGCAGCTCAGGGGTCCTCGGGAGCCCCATGGCGACGCTGATACTTCAGGCCTAACTCCTGTCGCTTCAGATCTTTAACCTCTAAATCTGCGTCTTGGTAAATATTTATCTAATTGTCTCTTTTATTGCTATGGAATGTTCTGATGCTAATTAACTTTATTAGCTCGATTAATTTCCATGATTGTTGGTGTAAACTGTTTAAAAGTGATTCATACTGTAGAAAATCCTCCTTCCCACTCTGGACCCTTTTCTGTATTAGTGCGTAAATGAAAGTGAGAGTTTAGTTTAATTTAACTCACTACATTTATATTCTGTTTAATCATGATTTTACACTTATTATTTGTCATTTACTGCACTCATTTCTTTGTTCTTGCTCTTCTAGAAAACCACTGCTCCATAATCCACATTCACAGACAAATCCTTCAATAAAATCTTAAACTGGACTTTTTTTCATGATTGTCATTATTCACATTGAAGACATTACCTGGAACCAGAGAGTTACAAGATCTAATATTAATATTTTTCACACACACTGATTATATGTGTGTCATTTTCAGGTAATAATGATTCAAATGTTATAATGTTATAGATTACCAAACAGACAGATGAAAGGAGACAAAAAAAGGACATTAAAGCTCCTCAAATCCATATCCTGCCGTACTAACAGCAGAGGGCGCTAGTACGATAATGAAATAAACCCATTTGTCAAACAACAAGAGCGGGTTACTCGTTGATTTCAACACGTGTCAAAGACGTCGAACAGAAAACATAAGGAGAAAGGAGGACGGGAAAAGGTTAAAGACAAAAAAGCTAAGTCACTTCAAAGTGATTAAGATGTTTTTGTTACAGGACCAGAAGTGTCAGAAGTACAATCAGAAGTAGTTCATCTTTGTGTGTTTTCTTCAATTATTTAATTATCGATTTATTGAAATTATTCATTATTAATTATTTAAATGATCAAAATCCCCCCCATGGTCGGCCGATTTGTAGAGAAAAGGTCCAGGGCTGTTTTTTTTGGCTGATATCCTGTGTCCGTCTTCACTGTCCCTGCACGTCGCACACACTCTACAGTCCTAAAATATCTCCAGTAACTACAGTGTCTCCACGGAACACTGGGTCTGACCTCTCCGATGGGCAGCAGGTAGAATTCTTGCACTTCTCCATCTCCTACGGCGGGTCTGAAGTCCTGAGGCAGCTCCAAATCAAAGACGAACTGGCTCTCCGAAAACACGCCCTCCTCGTCCTCGTACGTGTAACTGAGGAGTGGGAAAAGTCGTTATTTAAAAGTCGCCTTCATCTGTTCATCTAATTTTATTGAAGCTACAGTGGGATTAAGTTTTCACATCCAGGAGTTTCAGCTTTTTATGACCCGGACCAGCGCCTGAGACCAGAAGTCCAGCGCCTGGTCCTGTCCGTGGGTCACACACTTCAAACAGACACTACAGCTCTCAATATTATGAAAAAAAAATCATCTTAAGATACTAGAACTTCCCCTGGAATATTTAACCGTCAGGTCTGATTCTATCTTATTGTTATTTTACACTAGTGGAGAACCTTTTGTTATATATTTTGTAGTACGATAAGATTTGAGCTGAATGAGTAACAAATAAAACAGTTGTAATAATACGATCTGTCCCTATTCAAAGAACAATAAATAAATAATCTGAATATTACTGGATCTGCCTCTGAAACATCAGCTTCTCTCCGTTTCATTTCAAACTGTGTTAAACAGGTGCGTGTGCTGTAACGGTACTGGCCACACGGGGGCGTACCTGACCGTGCTCACGGGGCGGGCCCTCTGTGCCAGCTCGGCGGGCACACACGCCTCCTCCGCACACTCTTTCACCGCCGTGTGCCGGACGCCCACTCCAGCGGCCAGGCCCCCTGCTGCCTGTGGGGCACACAGCGGTCACACCGAGCTCTCTCTCCTCTGCTCTCCTCCCTTTCTCCCTCCTCCTTTTCTCTCTCCTTCCTTTCTCTCCTCCCGCTCTCTCTCCTCCTTTTCTTTCTCACCTCCCTTTCTTTCCTCTCTCTTTCTCTCCTCCCTTTCTCTCACTCCTAACTTTACTGGAATTTCCCCACTGTGGGACTAATAAAGGCATATCTTATCTTTCTCTCTCATCCCTTTCTCCCTGTCCCCATACCTCTCTCTGTGCCCCCTGTACCCCTCTCTGCCCCTCTGTCCCCCTGTGCCCCTCTCTGCCCCCTGTGCCCCTCTGTCCCCCTGTGCCCCTCTCTGCCCCCTGTGCCCCTCTGTCCCCCTGTGCCCCTCTGTGCCCCTCTGCCCCCTGTGCCCCTCTGTCCCCCTGTGCCCCTCTCTGCCCCCTGTGCCCCTCTGCCCCCTGTGCCCCTCTCTGCCCCCTGTGCCCCTCTCTGCCCCCTGTGCCCCTCTGTCCCCCTGTGCCCCTCTCTGCCCCCTGTGCCCCTCTGCCCCCTGTGCCCCTGTACCCCTCTCTGCCCCCTGTGCCCCTCTGTCCCCCTGTACCCCTCTCTGCCCCCTGTGCCCCTCTGTCCCCCTGTGCCCCTCTGCCCCCTGTGCCCCTCTGTCCCCCTGTGCCCCTCTGCCCCCTGTGCCCCTCTGTCCCCCTGTGCCCCTCTCTGCCCCCTGTGCCCCTCTGTCCCCGTGCCCCTCTCTGCCCCCTGTACCCCTCTGTGCCCCTCTGTCCCCCTGTACCCCCCTGTGCCCCCTGTACCCCTCTGTGCCCCTCTGTCCCCCTGTACCCCTCTCTGCCCCCTGTGCCCCTCTGTCCCCCTGTGCCCCTCTGTCCCCCTGTGCCCCTCTGTCCCCCTGTGCCCCTCTCTGTCCCCCTGTGCCCCTCTGTCCCCCTGTGCCCCTCTCTGCCCCCTGTGCCCCTCTCTGCCCCCTGTGCCCCTCTCTGCCCCCTGTACCCCTCTCTGCCCCCTGTGCCCCTCTGTCCCCCTGTGCCCCTCTGCCCCCTGTGCCCCTCTGTCCCCCTGTACCCCTCTCTGCCCCCTGTGCCCCTCTGTCCCCCTGTACCCCTCTCTGCCCCCTGTGCCCCTCTGTCCCCCTGTGCCCCTCTGCCCCCTGTGCCCCTCTGTCCCCCTGTGCCCCTCTGTCCCCCTGTACCCCTCTCTGCCCCCTGTGCCCCTCTCTGCCCCCTGTGCCCCTCTGTGCCCCCTGTGCCCTCACCATGTTGTCCAGGAGCCCGGGGTAGGTCTGTTTGTTGGGCGAGCGCCGGGCGAGCCACATGCTGACGTCTCCGCTGGCGCTGACCGTGTAGGCATTTATGTGAACGCCGTAACGCGTCACCCCGAACAGACCTGGAACACAGCGCCCTCAGGTGGCACCGGGGGGTCCGACAGGGCCCGGCCAAACTCATTTAGGCTCGGGCCAAATTAAAAACTCAATGTTCCAAATTGAATTCTAGAATTTGTTACAGACGTAGATCTTTTTATAAAAATGACTGAACTTCACATTTGTCCAGTGACATCACCACTGAAACTAAACTCTATATATTTAATCAGAGTTCTTCTCTCAAACAGAAAACACTCACTTGTGACATCATTAAGTGGTGATACAGGAAATGCTCCACTGTGTTTTTACACTTTTAAACCTTCACTAGAATCATTTGGATCATTTCAGTCCTGGAATTGCCGATCTCGACTGAACTAAAGGTAAAAGGAGCTGTTCACTTAAGCTACCACTTGATGACATCACAAGGTGGAACAGAGTGTTTGGAGCTTTGGAGATGTAGACAGACTAATATTAAAGAGTTCCTCAAACATGTGAATGAAACAAACACAACTCCAGGAGGAAACTTTTGAGGAGGAAACGACATTAGAACACGACTTAAAGGTTGTATGGAGGATTTTTTAGTTTCAAATTGTCAAAGAAAGTTCAAAATATCATTATAGAGACGCAGCAGCTTTGGAATTATGACGACCGAAAAAAAGAATGAAAATCCATCAACTGTGGACGTGGTGGGGCCAGATAAACATTAGAGCCTCGTTATCTTTTGGCTGTTTGGTCGTCAATCAAACTCCCTGCGTTTCTATAGTAACTGACTCTCCGGCGCTCTGGGATCACGTGGTTTACGTTCGCCTCTCACACATTCCACAGACGCAAGACGCCGTTTATTCGACCAACGCAGCGGTTCTTAGCGGCTTTTTCCAACTGTAGCTTCCTCACAGTTTGGACAAAGTTTGTTGCGATGGCGGACGAGAATCCACAACCAGTTAACCGCAAAAGAAAGTCCGTTTATGAGGTCGCTGAAAGAAGAAGAGAAGGGGAAAAGGAGCGAAGCCAAACTAAGGTGATTCTTGGAGATTCCTTCCAGCGATGGCGTCACTGAAGCAGACGAAGGGTCTAAAGACTGACGCGCTGGTCGATAAATGACTTCTGGACTGGAAACTTCAACAGCGATTTGTTCAGCTGTAAACAAACAGGATTTCTAGAGTCAGGAGGAGGTGGAGGAGGCGTCGGGAGTGGTGTCACACACGAGGAACATCTAAAAAAGGACAAACGGTCTCTGGATTTCTCGTTCCTTGGAAAATCCTCTATACAACCTTCAAAGCTCACAAGAGTCCGTTTTGCATAATATGGGACCTTCATACTCAGAACCTCTAGAATTCCCTTCCTGAGCTGCAGAGGCTGCACTAGCACAGGTTAAAGATCGGACACAAACGGGTCATCTTTACGAAAAGTGGAATACAAACTCTAAACTCTTTCTTCATCCAGAGTCTTACTTGTAGCTGCTCTCTCCATCCACATGAGGGGAGCGTCACAGAATCGGGCCATGACGCTGTATTTCTGCACAGACACAAACCAGAAGGAAAACATCAGTATCAGTTCACATCATGAGGGATGTGCAAATATAGTGAAATATCGACGTATCGTATCGTTTAATTTGATGATACAGTATCGGTATCGTGGGCGGCTGTATCGATATATCGCCAGACATATTTTACTAAATGGTTTTGTCGACATTTCCCATTTTGAGTAAAATGGGTTTTTCATATTAACTTAAGTATGAAATATTCCTCTTCTCATGATCCCTCCATCCTTTGAGTTTCACCTCATCCCTCCATCCTCTGAGACAGAACTCACCTCATCCCTCCATCCTTTGAGACAGAACTCACCTCATCCCTCCATCCCTCCATCCTTTGAGTTTCACCTCATCCCTCCATCCTCTGAGACAGAACTCACCTCATCCCTCCATCCTCTGAGACAGAACTCACCTCATCCCTCCATCCCTCCATCCTTTGGGACAGAACTCACCTCATCCCTCCATCCTTTGAGACAGAACTCACCTCATCCCTCCATCCCTCCATCCTTTGGGACAGAACTCACCTCATCCCTCCATCCTTTCAGACAGTGGAAGGAGCCTTGTTTCCTGAAGTTCTGGAGCACGGCGTCCACAGCCTCAGACCTTCGGGTGTAGGAGTCCAGACTGGGAGACAGGGACACGGCGCCCCCTGTGGACACACTGAAAACGTCCGGGTAAGGCTCCAGCTGTGAGGCCACGTGAGGAGGGACCCAGCCCACCTGAACCCCGTCGATCTCAAAACGAAAACACCGACCGCGACTGGAGCCTGGAACAACACCAAACACCAGAGTAAAAATGTGTACACCATCGGTCATTTATGTTCTTTATTTCCAAGACAAAACAATGAGGAAACATCATTTGTACTCAGACACTGGTTACAAACATAAGATCAACAAAACCAGTTCAGAATTGTATAAAAAGTAAAAGGTCCGGACACTAACACAGGAAAATGACTGAGAGGAAAACTGTGAAAACTATGAATGACACGTGTGTAATGTAGGAAACAAAAAATATGACAAAGCAAAGGGTGGAGACTCTGAGGATTTTCTATTGTGGAAAAATGACATTTTTAACCTTGTGTACATGACCCTGAGTATGAACATTTGGAATAATCACAAGTGAATACAGAGCAGTGGGTGGAGATAGGGGGTAGGGGAAAACAGACATTTTTGGATCACTCATCAAAATCAAAGTCAAAGTCAGATTTATTATCAATTTCTTCACATGTACTTGACATACAACAGGACACTGCCCCATGTGTAGACAAGACAGGACAAACATTAAAAGTGGAAAACAGGACAACATTTATGTGCACAGGCTCAACAAATAATATATTCTATATCCTATTCAATATTCTAACCTATTCTAAGTGCTACAGATATTCATCATACAGAAGCTATGGATAAAACTACAGTAACCATAAATAAATAAATGAGGCTAAACACTAGTGTACAGCACAGTGCAGTCAAGTCAGATCAGGTATTAGCAGCAGTAATAAAAGCAGCAGATGGAACAGTGCAGAGAATAAGGCAGTTTCTTATGTGGTTCTAGTGCAAATAGTAAATAGTGCAAAAGGCACATTTCTCAGTTGCAGGACAGTGCAGCATTACTCAAACATGCATCAATCAAAACACAACTCTGAGGAAGGTAATGATGAGGGCACACCTTTACAACAACTTAATAAAAGTGTCCCCTGTAAGTTCAGTGTTAAAGGTCCTATATTACACATGATGAGGAAACTGCATTAGAACAGAGATCAGAAAATAGTGTAACCTGGGCCCTTTAAGCTCACTGTTAAAGCCACACACACTTGCACACGGCCTATAGGAGCATGGATCAGGTCTGGAGCCGGCCTCAGGAGCCTTCCATAGACGGTATGGCCCCTACCTGCAGAACAGAACCCGTTCATGCGCCGCAGGAGCTGGAGCACGCGCTCAGCCCAGGCACCGCCCGCCATTTAAACACGCGCTCCTCCACGTGCTGCTGAAACACCCCACTGTTCCCCTGATCCAAACAAATCTGCGTAACTTTAATAACACAAGTTCCAACTCCAGTGCTGAACAGAGAGATTCGATCTGCGCATGCGTCCTTCCCTGCCTTCTTCTACTACTTCTCTGTGTAAAATCGAGTGTACGGTAAAATATGTGTAATGAAATAAATAACAACATCGATATACAAAAAAAAAAAAAATAAATCAAAACGAGGCACTTTTTCTAACTGAACCACATAAAAACTGGTGCATTTGCTGATTTCGGTTCATTTTGACAGTTGTAATGCCGCGTTCTGACCAGAGGGGGCAGTGTGTTTGAGCGCGCGTGTGACTGAAAACACAAAGAAGCGCTGTTTGTTAGCGCCGTTAGCATAGTTAGCATCAGGCCAAGAAGAGCACGTAATTCTGTATCATCAGAGTCTAAAACCTGACATATTCACACATCTTTAAGTACGTAATTACGCGGACGGACCACAGTTAATGGCTAGTTTAGTCTGACTCAAACGGCTCCTTTAGTAAAAAAATAAGTAAATGGTAAAGTGTGAGTGATCCATCCGCCGCCTCCGCTCCGAACACCGCCTGATCCGCGTCAAAGGAGGTAGAGCCGTGTTTAATTTGTCTGATTTTTAATATTTATGTTGTGTTTAGTGGCAAATAAAAGTTACGAGTACAGCCTGTGTGAGAGGAGAGTGGTTCGCATTTATTAACGTTTCTAACAGGCCGGGGAGATGGCTTTCTGTATTATTATTATTATTATTATTATTATTATTATTATTATTAATGTATCGCTCGAACTGGAAGTGTTTGCCTTGGCCTGTCACGATAACAAATTCTGAAATACGAATTATTGCTGAAGAAAATACAGATAATATGATGATATAACTGAAGCTCATTTAGGTATAATATTGAAACTACATTTATGTCACTGATACAATAACTCTACAGCAGGATTATCCCCAAACCCTATTCTGAATGTACCAATACTGCTATAAAAGCATGAGATGCAATAATTAAACAGCAGAATGACACAGTTTAATAGTTAGTTTCAATTCAATGTATTTCAAACATCACAATATAATATAATAACAGAGAGTAACAAAAATAGATGGAGTAGCAAAAAGAGCAAGAGACACGTGTCAAATGAGACATAATTCTAAAAATGTATATGTACAAGTCAAAATAAAATAGAAATATAAGTAATAAAGTAATAAACTATATAGTCACAGCTATATACAAGAGACAAGAACGACAGTGCAAATACTATGCTGATTGACAGGGCGTGAGGTAATCCGTTACTTGGGATTAACTTGTAGTACAGTTGTAGGGAGTATTATCTGTTACATAAGGGTGAGTTGTTGTACAACTGTATGGCGTATGGTATGAATGTAGTCCTGAATCTCTCACTGAGCGGAGCTGAAGGAGCCTGTTGGAGAATGAGCTCCTCATTCTCCACTATTGAAAATGATTGTTCCAGCTTTCATTTACTGAACGATAAGTCGATATAGTATTTATGGTGCCAGGCCTAACTTTGCCCTGCCCCTGTCACTGTGGCAGGATGCACCTGCCCTGATGGCCTCAGAGGTGAACATGTCCGGGATGGGGGAGGTGGTGATCGTTCTCCCGGAGACTGTGAGAGGACAGGTGCCTGGGGAGGAGGACGAGGAGAAGGCAGTGCTGGTCTCTGCACAACTCGCCTCCAAACAAAGGTTTCCTTTTGGGCATCTGCACAGTTCAAACTTGTATAAAGGGTTTGTGTGGTCACTTTTTTTATTCACCATGTGTTTTATTCCCTCCAGTGAAGAGATGCCCACAGGGACCCCAGAGGAGACCCAGACTGACCCCTCTGTTGCAGACTCTCTGTCCAAAGAGGCGGTCATTGGTCAGTACGGCACACAGCCTTTTAGATTAATAAATTAATTTAGACTTAAAGTGACTCTAAAAGCTGTTACATCAGTGACAAACACGGCCAAATAACATTTAAACTGTATCAAGAAAAAACATTTTAGTTCTAATTTTAGTTTCTAGATTAGTGTGAATGTCTAACTCAAGAATGGAAGTTAATGGAAAACCTAACTCTCCTAGAGGCTGTTGGTGACAGCAGTGCTCCTCTCAGTCTGCACTTCAGCTCTTCACAAATCTAAGTGTAAAGTTTGAGGCTGACTGAGCTCTCTCTTCTTCTGCAGTGAAACTGTCCGAGGAGGTGGACACAGAGGCAGACGTCTTTTACTCCATCACATGTGGAGATGCCAAAGCCACTCTGGTCTGGAGGAAATTTGTGTGCCCTGGGATCAATGTGAAGTGTGTGCAGGTACAGCTCTGGACCTCTGCTCCTCTGCTCTGTGCTGCTGTTAGCCCACTCTGAGTCACACTCTGTTCTTTTTGTCTTGAGCAGTTCAACTCTCAGCTCATCAGTCCCAAAGAGTTTGTGTGTTTAGCGGGGAAGTCCACTCTGAAGGACTGGAAAAGGGCCATCCGCCTCAACGGCACCATGCTGAGGTAATGGCGGCTGTAGCAAAGACGTTAAAGACAATGACCAAATCCCAAATATTTCAGAGCACTTAATCGTTCAAACAGTCCTTCTTTGAACAGAAATTAGGTCTTAAAGTTTAATCTGTTAATTAATTCAATTCAATTAAATGTATCAGTTTAACAGTTATCTCGGCGGACTTCACAAAATTGTTAATTTAGCAGACAGAGATGTCAGAGAATGAAGCAGAATAAGAAACATTCATAAATCAAAAATACAGAATGTCCAACAACAAGCAGGCAAATGGATAATTGTCCCAGCATCCCCTGTCCTTAGACCCTCCTTCTCGGCAAAGAAAAACTCCGAAAAAACCCAGTGGGAAAAACGGAGAAACCTCGAGGAGAACCACAGTGAAGGAGAGATCCACTCCTATGGACGGACAGGCAGATGAGGCCAGGACGTATCCATTGCAAGTAGAGTTGTAAGTCTGTAGACCAAAGCTATTGGCAGAAGGAAACTACTAATCTAGCAGGACGAGGACAGTAAATTACAACTCCAACTTCAGACCAAAACCAATACAAAGAAAATCAGGGTATGCAAAGTGAACTAAAGGAACTAATGAGGGTCTTGAAACATTATGCCACATATGACTCAGGGGAGAGTTTGTAACTTAGGGTTCAATGGACTTAAATAATAACAGATACTCCTAACTGGGGTGAGTTCAGTGGAGGTAACTCCCATCAGACAGAAATTTAAGGCAGTGACTTACAGAACCCTGTCAGAACTGAAGAAGCTACTTGTACAAACGTATTCATTGTGACAAACTTTGTCCAGTTGAATCATCTTTTGCTTCATGTCCCACAGGAAGATCATGGACTCTGGAGAGCTGGACTTCTACCAGCACTCCAAAGTTTGCTCCAACACGTGCCGCAGTACCAAGATCGACCTGGTGGGGGCCAAAGTGTCCCTGAGTGTGGACGGGGCCTCGGAGCTGCTCCCCACCACCCCAGCAGCCGACTGTACGTTTGAAGTTTCATCCATCACTAAGTCTCGTCTGTTAAACTGTAAACTTAATTCATTGATGATTACTGTTAGGCTGTGTCCGAATGTCTCTCCCAGCCCCTAACCCCTCATTCACTCCATAGTCTCTTTAGCGCCCTCTAGTGCTCTCATTCAGTGAGCAATTCAAACACAGCTCACTAATTTTGGGTCACGTGACTCTGGCTCTGGGTGAAAAATTCCATTAAACTCTGATAAAACTTGATTTCGGTCTTAAATAATGATCAAATTTGACGTATTTATGGACTGATAATAATTATAAAGGTTTTTGTCAAGATGAATCTCACATAAACAGACTGGATCATTTAATTTTTGCCTGAGATGTGGAAATTATCCCTCTTTTAACAGCTGACCCTAACCCTAACACTAGCACCGTTACACCATGATGCTTTATTTCAGAGTTTTTTATTCAGAATCAGGATCAGATCCATAAACCAGAGCTTCTGTCTGCTTCATTCACAAGTGTTGGGTCCAGTTAAACACCTCTCTCTGTCCACTGGGGTTTGTGCCACTCTCCCAGTGCATTGTGGTCTATATTGACCAGTCCAGTGACCAGCGCTGGACCCTACTTTTCAAGGTGCATTGTGGGAAGTTTTGAGTGCACGACTTTTTCACCTGCTGCACAATCGGACACCACTAAAAATATGTGACCCCTAAACAGTGCCCCCTGTAGGGAATAGTGTGGACATTCCGACACAGCCTTAGTTTTAATTATAGTTCAGTAGTTACTGATTTAAAACCTCATTGTAAACGTGAGAATCTGCCCCGCTCTAATTCTGCCTGTGTTTGTTTAGTGAACGGAATGGCTCTGTCCTTCTCAGAGTCCACAGACGAAGCCTCAGAGTGGGTCACTGCCATCGGGGGTAAGGCTTCATCAGGACTCTTGGGGGACCCTTGGTAGACTCTTGGTAGACTCTTGGTAGACTCTTGGTAGACTCTTGGTAGACTCTTGGTAGACTCCTGGGGGACTCTTGGTGGACTCTTGGTGAACTCTTAGGCAACTCTTGGTGGATTCTTTGGGGGACTCCTGGTGGACTCCTAGTGGACTCCCGGTGGACTCCCGGTGGACTCCCGGTGGACTCCTGGGGGATTCTTCAGAGACCCCGGTGGAAATGCTTCGTGCTGATCTGTGTGTTGTTTTCCAGAGGACTCGGTGGCCTTCTGGAAAGCTGTGAAAGAGGCGGGGATGCTGGACGAGGTGGTCCAGGACTTTGAGAAGGAGCTCCAGGATGTTCTGAAGGGGCTGGAGGAAAGAGCCAACGACCCGCCACTGCAGGTCAAAGGTCAGACCACTAGAACGACACCAATTTCTCCCTTAGGCTTACCTTCTGGTCAGGGTTGGTTGGACAGGAACATGTTTTAGTTTGAACTTTTAGCCCACTAAAGGTTCATTTCTGCTCCACCTTCGTCTGTAAACAGATCTGTGCGATCCAAGCGTAGAAACCATCACTGCATTTACACTTCCAAACGTTTCTAATGTCTAGGCTGTGTCCTATTAAATAACCACCAGAGGGCGCTAACAGTCAGTCTGAGAATTGACCAAAAGATGAAAAAATAGAGCAACAAATAAACAAACAGAGGCGTCCAGGGCAGGTTTTAGATCACATCTGTTGGGAACGGGATAAATAATAACACTTTATATATATTTTTTTTTTATTATATATATATTTTTTATTATCCTGTATTCATTCCTGTAGGGCAGGGGTGTCAAAGTCAAATGGACGGAGGGCCAAATAAAAAATTTAGCTACAAGTTGAGGGCCGGACTGATCGAATGTTCACTGAAAAATTTTAAAATTACCGCATATAGTCTAGTGAACCAAATTGAACCTACTGAAAACCTAACAAATATATTATATGATCGGATAAATAAAGCAATATTTTCTTATGGCTCTGTCAATAATGTTTAATTTTCAACAGGCACAAAAGACAAATTTCCTTTATATAAAAATACCCATAACATGAACATTAAATGAATGAAGCTGTATTATTCAAGGCACCATCAGTATTGCCTGGAAATCCAGAAGGATATCTCTCTGTATTTGTAATACAGATCCATAGCCATGAGTCTGGATTTTTCCAGGCAACTACCACGGTGGAAATGGCACGCAATCCCAGGCTTGTGTAAAAAGCAAAACTGCACCGATTTCTGCTGCAGACGTGGTCCAAACACGGATCAACGCCAGACCCCTTTTACGGGTCGCCAGTCACACGCCGCACTGTCGCCACGGTTTGAGAGACACAGCGGCGAACAGCAAAACTTAGTGGAGTGAGGTGCAAACTGTGCAACAACTAAAGAAAAAACGCATGGGTGAATTGATGGGTGTATCGGGCGTGCATTCCCGTCATTACCTGGAATGGGGCGCGCACTACGTGCTACGCACTACGGAGCGAGGGACCGATACGGCGCTGAGCTGCGGCCGAGCAGCGGCACTAAAAGAAGAGGTGATGGCGTAAGTATGAATGTAAGGTGCGCTGGAGCTTAAGCTTGCGATTTTACCTGAGCTGAGGACAGCGCGGCCACCAAGGGAAACCCGGAAGAGCGTGTGGGTCAGAAGAGGGAGTATGGGTATCTGAAAGTTAACTTTTGCTGTTATGCTAATGACTGCTGATAAATAATGAAATGAAGCCGCCTCCCGCTCGGTGCATCACCGTTGCATTGTGGGAAATGTAGTATTGGTGCGTGTAAAACATCTGCGGCCTGCGGGCCGGTTCTAATAATAAATCAATATCATCCCGGGGGCCATAGAAAACCCTCTCGGGGGCCTGATGTGGCCCGCGGGCCTTGACTCTGACATATGTGCTGTAGGGAAATGATCCTCTGCATTACCCGTCCTTATTCAGGAGCAGTGGGCAGCCAATCTTTCAGGCGCCCGGGGACCATCTCCATGATCTTAAAGCTCGGCTTGTCAGGGCCTCAGCTGGAGGATTTTTACCTATTGTGCATGTTTTTTGGGTTGATGGGGGAAACCGGAGTGCCCGGAGGAAACCCACCCAGACACGGGGAGAATATGCAAACTCCACACAGAAAGGCCCGGGCGACCCAGGGATCGAACCCGGAACCTTCTTGCTGTGAGGCGTGAATGCTAGCCACTCAGCCACCGGGCCACCGTGTATTTTTCCCTACAGGGATAAATACAGGATAATAACACTTAATGGAACAGTATAGACTTTGCAGCTCTTTGAAACTCAAATGCACCTTCAGTCTGTTTGGTGTGGACCCACTGCTCCCTACAATGCTTCTGGGACCTGGGCCTAGTGAGATGTGTGCGGAAAACTTTCACATGTTCCCAAAATAGACCTGCTCCTGCACAGTGCTCCTCTGTGACATCAGTTTGCGTTAAACAATTCCAGCGTGATGATTGTGACTGGAAACCTCCCGATGAGACGGAGCAGGCTCAGTCCAGTGCAAAAGTAAACAGGCCCTGCTCTCCTCTGCTCTGATGCAGATCTGTGACGGAGGGGAGCTTTTCCACCTCGTGTGCTGTGTTTGAAGGACTGCTCTTCAAACACACATCCCTGAGACGTGTTGTGTTGACTGAAGAGACCAGACTCCAGGCCACATTTACAAATATATTATTATTATTATTATTATTATTATTATTAGTATTAGTATTATTAGTATTATTTCATTTTATTTTAATTAATTCATTTATTTTTAATTAAAGACAATAGAATATAACATTTAACAAAATACAATAATAAACATAAAAAAAACACACAAAAACATAGAACAATACCTACAACAAATACCTACAAACCTCACACACACAGCCACAAATTTAATTAAATAAAACAAAAATAATGTGGTAGAGCAGCATAACCACACCGCTAGGCCCTCTTATATTTATATTTTGGCCAATTTATAATTTAATTTCTCTCTCTCTTTTTTGCCCTAATTTTTTAATACACTTTTAATCACTATATTTAACTAATATTATTTTCATCATCATTTCCTTTCATCGTCTTTTACTACAATATTAAAGCATAATTTTAAAGGCATTTTCTTTGTATTATTTATAATAATAATAATAATAATAATAATAATAATAATAATATTTATTTATTTATAATATATATTTTTTTGTTTTAAGGATAACGTAATATCCAATTATTTAAAGTCCCATATTAGACTATTTTCTATCCATGTTCTAATGTCGTTTCCTCATCGCAAACAAACCTGGAGTTGTTTCACACATATTTAACACACAAACCCTGCAGATTTAGGCTTCTCTTCTTCTTTTCTCAAACAGAAAACACTCTGTTCCACCTTGTGATGTCATCATGTGGTGATACAGGAAGTGCTCCACTGTGTTTTTAAACTCCACACACCTTCACTAGAATCATTTGGATCATTTCAGTCCTGGAATTGCCGATCTCTACTGAACTAAAGGTAAAAGGAGCTGTTCACTTGAAAACTACCACTTGATGACATCACAAGGTGGAACAGAGCGTTTGGAGCTTTGTAGATGTAGACAGACTAATAATAAAGAGTTCCTCAAACATGTGAATGAAACAAACACAACTCCAGGTCTGTTTATGAGGAGGAAATGACATCAGAACACTCAAAGAGTCAGTTTTGTGTAATGTAACTTTTACACAAACTCGTGTGTTCTTGTGTTTGTGCAGATGCGGTGCTGCTGAATAACATTGTGCAGAACTTTGGGATGTTGGACCTGGTGAAGAAGGTCTTGGCCAGTCACAAGAGCCAGATGGACCGGTACCGCGAGCAGTACACACGCAGCCTGGCAGGTGGGGGCGCTGTGGGACACACCTGTGAATGACCTGCGCATCATTAGACTGTGCTCACGCTCTAGAATTATAATCAGACTCAGCTTAAAGATGAGCTTAAAACTTTATGTCAGTGTTGCATTGTGTCTCCATGGTAACTGCTGAACATTCCCCCGGAGATACATGTAGAACACCCCCAGCGTGATGTCACTGCAAAGCATCAATAGCCATTTACATGGAGACAAACAGGCCCTCTTGAGGCCAGTTTGGATAAAAAGCTACACACTGTGGCTTTAAATTAATAATTTCAGATCTAAAATGAAACAACACCTGTGGAGGACCAGCGGGGCTCTAACCCCCAACCTCTGCCTCCCTCATTTCAGCATTTTGCACCGTGTCTTTTTCACCGTGTTTTGTGTTTTTGGATGTTCTCTGCTCTGTGCCTCTGATTCCCCCAGAGGAAGTGATCTGAGGAGAACTGAAGATCTAATATGTGGAAGTGTAGACAGACCACAGCAGTCCACCAGGAGTCTGTGTTCAGTCCAGAGTCTCTTATGCTCCATGTGTGGTAACATCTGTATCCTGTCATTAACCCTGTGTATGTGTGTGGTGTGTGTGTGTGTATGTGTATGTGTGTGTGTGTGCGGTGTGTGTCTCCACAGCCCTGGAGCAGCAGTGTGATGAGCATCGGAAGAGGGCCAAAGAGCTGAAGAGCCGCTCACAGCATCTCAACAACGTGCTGATGAACCTGACCCCGGTGCCCTCCCCCCCGGTGGCCAAACGCCCCCGTCTGACCCGGGCGGTGTCGGGGCCAGCTGCCGTGGGGGGGTCCCCGCAGCAGATCAGCCTTCCTCTGAGCCAGCTGAGCGGACTGCCTCTTGGCAAAGTGCTGACGGTGGCAGGGACCCAGGCTGGCTCTGCTCTGGGGGGCTACACTCTGCTCACCTCCCCTCTGCCCGCCTCTGACCTGGGCACCGACGCCTCCAACCTGACGCTGCTCCAGGACGGCGTGGTCAAAGTGCTGGGGCCGCAGTTTCAGCTGCTCACTCTGCCCACCACACTGCAGGGCCCCACTGTGGAGGCTCTGTCCACAGAGGGCCCCGAGGCCGAGGGCCCTGAGGGCCCATCACAGGACCTGGCACAGGAAAGCCCTGCTCAGGAGGAGGCCCCTGAGCAGGCCACAGAGGAGCCGCCTCTGTCCACTGCAGACTGACTGGACTCACGTGTGTGTGTGTGTGTGTGTGTGTGTGTGTGTGTGTGTGTGTGTGTGTGTGGGTGTGTGTGTGTGTGTGTGTGTGTGTGTGTGTACTATACTACCTACATTAAAACTTCATTTTGAACTGTGCTTATTGATCCTATTGATGCCACAGACACTAGGGGGAGCCACGGGGGGAGCCACGGGGGAGTCACAGGGTTTATAATGTGGACCAGACCTGAGTTGTTGCTTACAAGTGTCTCTCTTTAAATATAGTGTGTGCGTGTTTGTGTGTGTGTGTGTGTGTGTGTGTTATACAAATGGCTGAAGGCAAATAAATTGTAAATAGGTGTATTGCAGATATTTATTGTCAGTGCAGACAGATACATGTGATGACGGGCACAGGCTGATGACATCACTGAACAAACCATGGGGCATCTGCGTCAGGAACATCCCACCACAGTCACCCCAGCAGGAGAACACGCCCCCTCTACAGAACTGAGGTGTGCTGCTTTGGGTCTTTTTCTAACCCTGTCCTTTAGACCTCCTTTAAATTAAACTACAATCACAGCTGCTCTTTCTGTCAGGAAAGTGATGGTCTCGAAACACAACACCCACAGACGCAGAGAGCGGCCATTTTGTGTTTATTATGATGTAATGAACAAATCTGATCTGTCTTAAATACGTTTAGAAAGAGTTTTGGACCCGTGTCCCTCAGAGCACAGGACCGCTGCGCCTTTGGGAAGTGAAGCGTGAGTCTGGAAAAGCCTCACGCTCCCCCGCGGCCTCTCCTCTAGAGGGCGCCATTGGATCATTTATTTAGCAGTAAAGCCAGACGCTCCGCAGCCTGGGCTGAGGCCCCGCGAACTCGACAGGTAGAACGTGAGGACCCTGATCCAGGCTTACGTGTCTTTATTGTATGATTTGGCGCACACACCGTAAACTCGGTGTTTAGCGGATTCTGCGCCTTTTGAGCTCGTGACTGTAGTGACTGGCCACGCGCGCGGTCACTACAGTTTTTCCTGCCTTAGTAATTAAACAGAATCGACCAGGATGCACAGTTATAACGTCATGGTTGTTTTTATTGATTTTTACTTTAGTTGTTAACTGGACACTCATGTCTCTTGAGCTCAGAGATCGCTGAATAGTCTAAACTGAAGTTTGGCTCTGCGCCCTGTGCTCGCGCGCTTGGAGACGCCTATGGACCAATTAAAGTAACGAGGCACTTCCACAAAGCGGACCCTTGGACAGTAGGACACGGGAGGTTTCCGCGCGCGCGTCTGTGTGTGCGTCTGGGTGCGGTGCGGTGCGGTGCGGTGCGGTGCGGCACAAAGTGACACGGTTGTATGAAAAGAAGCTCGTTTATTGAGTGCAGCCGTGAGTCACAAACACAACACAGGACAAAGGCAGCGGATGAAGCACAGCGGGGTACGGTGCAGTCCTATAATGTTCAGGTTCTACCGGCTCCGCGCGTACGGCTCCTCTGCGGAGCGCACGGAGATCTTGAAGTGGCGGCGTAGAAAGCCCCCGTAGCGCTTGTCCCATTGAAGGTTGTTGAGTTTAGGTCGAATCCTCCTCATAAAACCCCCGTAGCGCTTCTGGAGCTCGCCCGGTTCCTCGGAGCTCATCTCCCGACTCTGCTCCGCGGTCTGCTCCGCGCTCTCCTGTGCGCTCTCCGCAGAGTTACTCCTCCGGGTCTTGGGGCCAAACTTCCGCAGGAATCCTCCGTAGCGTTTGCTGAGCTCCCGGGAGCCTTGCTCCGGGACAGCGTCCCTCTCCAGTCGCTTTAACAAGTCCTCATACGTCTGTTCCGCCACCGCCTTCAGCACCGTGTTGTCGCGCCATGGCCGAAGCGCCTTGTTCTTGTTCCGGTCAATCCTCTTGATGAAGCCGCCGTAGCGCTTGACCAGTTGCGCCTCGTGACTCTCCTCCTCCGCGGCCACCGCGTCCTCGCTCCAGTCCGCCAGGGCGCGTTGCTCCTCCGTGTGTCCGCAGTCACTCAGCTGCTCCGCGCACTGGGCACTGCACTGCGCACAAACACACGGTAATCATTAACTTCTCTGTATACTCGGCCACTCAAAGGCTGTCACACGGACGGTTATCTCCAAATAAAGAGACTTCTGAGTTTTCCCAGAAGCGGAGAGAGCCGTGAGTGAATACAGCAGAGACAAGATCAGGGACATGAGTAGAGACAGAAGAGAGGTTGCAAACATTACACACACTTTAGCGCAGATTCAAGAGGTTTCAGAATGTGAAATCAGGCCCGGAGACAGAGCAATACATAAATGTGGGTTTTGAACGAGAGAAAGTCTCACAGAAGTGACAGAAGAACAGGACTCCTGAAGAACTGTGAACGCACCTGTTGATGGTTTGATGTGACGGAACCACACGCTGCGTTATTATTTTCGTATCATTTATTAGAGATAATGAGGTGATTTCGCCCGCGCTCCAAGGCCGGTGGTGGAAGTACAGTCGGTATAAGCTCTGGGGAAAGTCTGGCTCCACGCGCAGTTTCCTTGCAGCTCGTGTGCCCGTGCGTAATACAGCCGAGCGCGTGCGGATGTAACAGGTGCGGCATTTGAACGTTCAAGTCAAACTTTATGAAACTCATGTTCCGTGTGCTGGACCACTCCATATATGTGTGTCTGTGTGTGTCTGTGTGTGTCTGTGTGTGTCTGTGTGTGTTCTTACCAGGCTGAAGGCAGCGCCGGGCCTCGTGATCAGCGCGCACTTCTCACACTGAGCCGAGCAGAGCGCGCGGACAGAGGGCGGCAGACTCAGCACCAGCGCCAGCACGAGCCACTCCATCATCTCCGGTCCCTGACACGCGCACAGAGGAACACAGTGATGACACCTGCTGCTGCGGAAAAAACGCAAACTCCTTCTTTGCGCAGTGCGTAAAAGTGCGCTCTTCAGCACGAGAGCGGCTCCAGGTGGCACGGGTGGCCCCGGCGTTCCTCGGGAGTCGGGCAGATAGTTCCGGGGTGGTTAAGACTCGTTGAGGTGCATGTACCTCTCAGACCCTGCTCCGCCTCCAGCTCTTGTGTCATGTCGTGCGTCTCGGAGACGTGCTTTTAAGGCGCGAGCCGCGTGCGTGTCACTCTCACCGACCAATGAGACTCGTGAGCTGTCCTCGCGAGCGCAGCGACGCCCACACACAAGAGTAGACCCGGCTCCAGCATCACGAGCCGTGCTCCGGGCCTCAGAGGCGGGCCTCGGGACCGCTCCACTGCGCGGGCCCCGCCGGATGGTCAGAGCCACGGCTGCTGTGGACCGCGGGACTCTGTAGGACGTGGTTTAGCCTGTTACAGGTGAACCTGAAATGTTTGAGCAAATAAACACTCAAAAAGAGCTCTTTGTAAAAGGCTGTAACAGACTATGAACCAGAGAACCCCCAGAATCCTCTGCGCGCCCCGACTGCCACGCGCTCAATGACTTCAGAGACTGTTGTTTAGTCATTGTCATAGGCAAATTATATTAATATGATTTTAATTGTATAAATCTATAAATATAACGGCCTGTAAGAGTGACAAAAGGGGAGTAGACGGAGATGTGGTGTAAAGTGAAAGTGAGGCTAAATACTGTCCTCTGTATGTCCTCCGTCTGTGTGGGCTCAGAGAATGTTGCTGTTTTCTAGGAGCTGTATAAAGCCAGAGGACACGCAGCATCAGGAGCTTTGTGTTCACCATGGATGTGTCCAAGGACCCCACTCTCCAAGGCCACACCCTGAGGTGCTCTGTGAGAGGATCCGAGGGGCCACTGTAATATTCTACGTGTTAAGGCCATTGACACTTCTGAATACAACTGCAGCCTGTAGGCCTCTTTTCTGTAGACCACCTCTCCTCTAAGGTGAGTGTGTGCGGGTGTGTGTGTGTGTGGGTGTGTGTGTATAGCCCTTGTCCGTATGATTCCTGACCTCTGCCCGGCACTGTGGAGGGAACAGTGTGTGTCAAGTGCAGGAGAAATCTTAGATTAACAAATTCTGTTGCCATGGTTCCTGGAGTCTGCAAACCCTCTTGACAGCGACATATGTCCTTGCTCCTCTGTGTTTGATTAAAAGTATTACACAGTGACACAGAACGAGCGCCGTCAGGTCAGGAAATATTTATGAAAAATCAAAATAAAACGGATGAAGCACATCTGCTTCACACATAGTTACACTAAACGGACAAAAAACACTAAACGGACATGAGCCCATTATAGAGGCCGTCTTTGAAGTGTTCACCTTTAAAAGCTTTTAAAGGGATCTCTGTTCTAATGTAACTAAATATAAAAGCTAGCTGTTAAATGAAAACTACCACTACATTACATCACAAGGTGGAACAGAGCGTTGTTATGTTATAATTTGTCTCTCATTTGGGTTGCCAGTTCCAAAGCTGAAATCCAGTGTGTTTAAACCTAAAATGTCTCTGATCTGAACGGTCTAAACCCCTTCACATGAACCTGTCCATAAACTGAGACTGAGACAAACCTGGGCGTGTCTCTGTCTCTGCGTCTCTGTCTCTGCAGGTGAAGGATCTGGAGACACAGGTTCAGGTGTGCAGGTGACTTAGACTTAGACTTAGACAAACTTTATTGCTCCACAGGGGAAATGATTTGGACAAACTGTTCCTTTAACCTGAAATATTAAACTGCACCTTTAAACAGGAAGCTCAGACCTTAACTCCTCGTCCCGGAGGCGCCTTCACTGTGGGTCACTGATCTGTGACGTCACAGTGTTTACTGCAGAAGAAGAAGAGCGTGTGAAGCTGCTGTAATAGTGTGAATAATAAAGGTTGCCATGGCGACGGTGAATGCCTTTACGCGCACATTAGTCAGGTTATATTTTTGTCTCGGAGCCACATCTGATCACTTTGGCCTTAATATCTCATCTGGAGCGACTTTAAAGGTGGAACTTTTCTCCACGGAGATGTTATGATTCCTTCGGCTGGAATGTTCCGCAGTATGGCATTACAATGATCTAGATAAGCAGGTGGCATCATAAAGTCAAGTTACAGGTCAGCTCTGTGGAGAGGAGACCACGTACAGTACCATGGCTTGTTACTGCCACTTTACAGCTGATGTCATCACAATTCTCTGGAGGTGTGAAGCTAACTGAATGCACTGCTCTGTCTGAAGCTCTGTTAAGTTTTCAGACAGTCTTTCAGACTTTTTCGTTTGTGTTTGCTGATGTTATGAATTGTGTCACCATGGAAACTAATGAACATTCCGCTAATAGAGATGCATGTAAGAACACCCCCAGCATGATGCCACTGCAGAGTATCAACTCAAGGTCTTTTTAAGTAATATTGAATAAAATGAATGATCGTATTGTAATAACATCTCCATGGAGACGAGCTCTGACCCCCCCCCCAACAAAATGACGTAGTGTGCCTTTAATAATGAGTACTGCATTTTCTACACAATGGACTTTTTGGAGCTTTCTCTCATGTTATAATGTTCAAAACAGTTTAAAAAAACAGCCTTTTTAGAGTCATCCATGCATGTTTGAGTAATCTAGTGATCTCTCCTAAGCCCTATTCAAACCCTCCTTACAGTTAGCAGTACGAGCCTGTACGAGACTCCGCCCACAAGCTCTGAACACAACGACTGAACAAACCTGATGTGATGTGTGGTAGTTTCATTAGCGGGACGCATGCTCTGAAAGGGGAGTGACTTAGCACAGAGAGCAAAGGGACAAAAACAAAACTAAAACTCATAAAACATGTTAATACATTGTTTTGGGTGAATATAACATTTTGAAAACAGTAAAAGGAACATGGTGATCTAAATATGTTTGTTACAGGTAATACCCCAGAGAAGTCACATACCCCCGCTTTAATACCCTCTTTCATGTACAGGATAGAATAGTCCCTGTAATTAAAGGGTAATAAAAGGGTGTTTCAGTTGAAACTGCGATTACGGGGGCTGTTGTTGTTAATGTGGTAATTGGATCCATATTTCACAGAATAATCTACAAAACTAAATGTCACTTCCACAATCCCTCCCTCCGCTGAGCTCAGTCCCACCCAGGTCTAATCCCATTTGTGTTCTTCAGATGAACTCACTCTGGGCTGTGGCGTGTGGGAGGTTTAATCAGTGTGTGTGCGTGTGTGTGTCTGTGTGTGTATGTGTGTGTGCGCGCGCGCAAATACAGTGAGTCCAACTTTAGTGTATTTACCCGATGGAGATTTCTATAGAAAACACAACATGTAAATTCAAAGGTGTGAGGTTTAAGTCGTGTTCTGATACCATTTCCTCCTCAAAATCAGACCTGGAGTTGTGTTTTGTTTCATTCACATGTTTGAGGAACTCTTTATTATTAGTCTGTCTACATCTCCAAAGCTCCAAACGCTCTGTTCCACCTTGTGATGTCATCAAGTGGTAGTTTCCAAGTGAACAGCTCCTTTTACCTTTAGTTCAGTAGAGATCGGCAATTCCAGGACTGAAATGATCCAAATGATTCTAGTGAAGGTGTGTGGAGTTTAAAGTGGAGCACTTCCTGTATCACCACATGGACTAAAACCAGGACTATATCAGGTCTAAACCAGGTCTAAATCAGTTCTAAACCAGGACTAAACCAGGTCTAAACTAGTAATAAACCAGGACTAATACAGGTCTAAACCAGGACTAAACTAGTATTATACCAGGACGAAAATAGGTCTAAACCAAGTCTAAACTGGTTCCACCTTGTGATGTCACGTAGTGGTAGTTTCCAACTTTCCAAGTTTTCCCTTTAGTCCAGTAGAGTTTAGCAATTCCAGAAGTGAAATGATCCAAATGATTCTAGTGAAGGTGTTTGGAGTTTAAAAACACAGTGGAGCACTTCCTGTATCACCACATGATGACATCACAAGGTGGAACAGAGTGTTTTCAGTTTGAGAGAAGCTCACAGCCTAAATCTGCAGGTTTGTGTGTTAAACATGTGAATGAAACAAACACAACTCCAGGTGTTTGTGATGAGGAAACGACACACAGAGTCCAAACACTCCACACCGTGCTCTGATTGGTCTAAACGCTCCACGCCGTGCTCTGATTGGTCCAAACGCTCCACGCCGTGCTCTGATTGGTCCAAACGCTCCACGCCGTGCTCTGATTGGTCCAAACGCTCCACGCCGTGCTCTGATTGGTCCAAACGCTCCACACCGTGCTCTGATTGGTCCAAACGCTCCACGCCGTGCTCTGATTGGTCCAAACGCTCCACGCCGTGCTCTGATTGGTCCAAACGCTCCACGCCGTGCTCTGATTGGTCCAAACGCTCCACGCCGTGCTCTGATTGGTCCAAACGCTCCACGCCGTGCTCTGATTGGTCCAAACGCTCCACGCCGTGCTCTGATTGGTCCAAACGCTCCACGCCGTGCTCTGATTGGTCCAAACGCTCCACACCGTGCTCTGATTGGTCCAAACGCTCCACGCCGTGCTCTGATTGGTCCAAACGCTCCACGCTGTGCTCTGAGGGTGGGAGGAGCTCGCGCGGATTGAGGAAGAGAAGAGAAGAGAAAATTATTTTTGTGCCCATGAGCCAATGAGCCCAGACCCTGAAAACAACACGACGCCATGTTGAGTTCAGGTTCAGGTTTGATTAAAGTTCTGAGCACTGCTGGTTTGGCAGGAGGCAGGAAAGGGCGTTACCTTCAACAGCCTTGCTCCTGATTGGCTCTTTTTTTGTCGTGGTTAAAATTCACTCTTATAACCGCTGGCCTGGGTGAGCTTCATTTGACTGGAGCTGAACACTGTGGGTGACGTCTCTCTCCCTCTGAACACTTTACAGTTTATGGTTCACACCTGATCTCCACAGTCCAGGTCCAGAACCCAGTCTGACCTGACGTGAGTGTTCTGCTGGTGTGGGTTCTGCTGGTGTGTGTTCTGCTGGTACTTGTTCTGCTGGTGTGTGTTCTGCTGGTGTGTGTTCTGCTGGTACTTGTTCTGCTGGTGTGTCTTCTGCTGGTACTTGTTCTGCTGGTGTGTGTTCTGCTGGTGTGTGTTCTGCTGGTGTGTGCTCTGCTGGTGCTTGTTCTGCTGGTGCGTGTTCTGCTGGTGTGTGCTCTGCTGGTGCGTGCTCTGCTGGTGCGTGTTCTGCTGGTGTGTGCTCTGCTGGTGCGTGTTCTGCTGGTGTGTGCTCTGCTGATACTTGTTCTGCTGGTGCGTGTTCTGCTGGTGTGTGCTCTGCTGGTGCTTGTTCTGTTGGTGTGTGCTCTGCTGGTGCTTGTTCTGCTGGTGTGTGTTCTGCTGGTGCGTGTTCTGCTGGTGCGTGTTCTGCTGGTGAGTGTTCTGCTGCTGCTTGTTCTCTTGGTGCTTGTTGATCATGTCGAGTCTTGGAGCTTAATGAGGCGTTTCTTCTTCCTGCTCCAAACCCTCATAATGAGACTCTGTTATTACATTAGAGTTTGAGCTCAAACTGAACACAGCTCAAAGGAGGAGGGTGAGGAGACAGGGTGAGAAAACAGGGTGAGGAAACATTATGAGGAGACAGGGGGAGGAGACAGGGGGAGGAGACAGGGGGAGAAAACAGGGTGAGGAAACAGGGTGAGGAAACATTATGAGGAGACAGGGTGAGAAAACAGGGTGAGGAGACAGGGTGAGGAGACAGGGTGAGAAAACAGGGTGAGGAAACATTATGAGGAGACAGGGGGAGGAGACAGGGGGAGGAAGTGGGACGGGTTGAAGACAGGGGGAGGCAGCTCAAATCTGCTCCTGTCTCTGAACATCCAAGGACTGAGGGGGGGGCCTGTATATATAAATGGACATAGCTAACCCGCTAGCGAACACATTCCAAACAGGAAGTGAATATTAGCGCGGTTCTGGCTCCATTGACTCTGGCTCCAATTGACTTTCCATTGAAAAACTGTCCCCCCTCTCTCTGTAACTGCTGCTGTGAACCTCAACTTTTTGGTCTTAAAATGTTCTCCTCATATGGAGCTTTGTTCCAAATTTGCTCCTAAAACTGCTGGCCTCTTGAGCTTCATTTGACTGGAGCTGAAGGCTGTGGGTGACGTCACACTCCCTCAGAACGTCTTTGGTCTTTAGTGACACACAAACTCAGTGCTAATGCTAAACGCTAATGTGGGCGCAGAGCTGCTCTAGTGGTTTTATGGCTTCATCTGTGACCGCTGTAATGGGCCCCTCACTGCTGACCTGATGAGCAGCTCTGAAGGGCCTCGAGGACCCCGTGCACAAACCGACAGTGGCCCCTGTGTTTGTCTGCTCCAGCTCTACAGGAACTGAGCCACTCTTCGTCTGAGTCACAGTCTCTTAATGACAAACCCAAAGAGACGAGCGCTCACTCACGGGCTCTGTCATTTGTCTCTTTATCACCATCAGGGGGCGCCGCTGGGCACCGTATGACCGGCCCCTGGGGTCCGGACAGAGGAGAGTAGTCAGAGCCGCTTTGGGTTTATAAGAATATTACAGTGAAAGTCAAATGACTGTAATATTATGACACAAATATCTGAGCCCCTTGTGTTTCACTCTCACTGCTCTGCATTCAACACTACACAGTGTCACACTGATGACACTGTAGAGTGTTTTGGCCTTGTCCTTGGGCAAGACACTTATGCAGCCTGTACCCCAGTGTCTGTGTACACTTATGTGTTCACTTATGTGTGAGTGGTTCTTTAAAGTCAAATGCTTTGAGCCTTAAAAGTAGAAACGTGTTCAGGTGCAGCACCTTTAATAAAAAAGATGTGATTTTCCTCAGAGAATCGAACTTCTTTAATCAAACTCATATTTTATTTTTACACCGTTGTTTCTAAAATCTCTCCTGGACCTTCCTGTTCGTGCACAGAGCAGAAAAACACTTTTAAAGTCAGATCATATTTGAAACTTGCCTCTGATCAAGAGTCATAATCCTGTGGAAGGCTGCAGCCACGGGGCCCCGCCTGAGGGCCCCTCCGAGGACACGCTGTTTGTGTGGCTCCTCATCAGAATAAATGGATGAGATCTGTAAGCCCAGAAGTGAGGCCCCTGCTCTGTGAGGGCCCTGCTTTGTGAGGGCCCTGCTCTGTGAGGGCCCTGCTCTGTGAGGGCCCTGTTCTGTGAGGGCCCCTGCTTTGTGAGGGCCCTGCTCTGTGAGGGCCCCTGCTCTGTGAGGGCCCTGCTCTGTGAGGGCCCTGCTCTGTGAGGGCCCTGCTCTGTGAGGGCCCTGCTCTGTGAGGGCCACAGTTGTGTGTGAAGAATGGCTTCACCTGCCCCTGACCCAGAGAATGGCAGAGCCTTCTCCTGTCAGCACTTTCTCGTCTGTGGGCAGGTGCCCCTGTCAGGTGTGTAGGCAGGTGCCCCTGTCAGGTCTGTGGGCAGGTGTAGGAGTGGTGAGGTTGGGGCTAACCACTCTGCTATAGCTCCCTTTTATTATGAAGCTTATCCATGAGTTTCAGAGTGATGAAAATCGAGCACAGTTGCCATAGCGATTAACCATTCGAAACTAAATACTGCATCTTTTGAATGTGTAAAAGTCCTGAAAATATCCTCTTCATAAAAGCGTTTCTCCAGCGAGAGGTCAGTGTCTTTGAGCTCATCAGAGGAGACAGAAAAAGCTTTTCTTTTACACAAGTGTTTGTGACGACTCCAAATGGAACACGTGTTTTAAACAGAACATGAGCTGAAAATCTGTTTTAACGAAACCATCAAAGCCTCATGATTTTACAGGACTGAACACGGGCACAACACGGGCACAGCACGGACAAAACACGGGCACAACACGGGCACAACACGGGCACAACACGGGCACAACACGGGCACAGCACGGACACAACACGGGCACAACACGGACAAAACACGGACAAAACACGGGCACAACACGGGCACAACACGGGCACAACACGGACAAAACACGGACAAAACACGGGCACAACACGGGCACAACACGGGCACAACACGGACACAACACGGACACAACACGGGTACAAGCAGAACGAGCAGAAGCAGGACGGGCAGGAGTGGCAGGAGCAGGACGGGCAGGAGCAGGACGGGAAGGAGCAGGAGCGGCAGGAGCAGGACGGGCAGGAGCAGGACGGGAAGGAGCAGGACGGGAAGGAGCAGGACGGGAAGGAGCAGGAGCGGCAGGAGCAGGACGGGCAGGAGCAGGACGGGCAGGACGGGCAGGAGCAGGACGGGCAGGAGCAGGATGGGCAGGAGCAGGAGTGGCAGGAGCAGGAGTGGCAGGAGCAGGACAGGAAGGAGCAGGACGGGCAGGAGCAGGACGGGCAGGACGGGAAGGAGCAGGAGTGACAGGAGCAGGAGTGGCAGGAGCAGGACGGGCAGGAGCAGGACGGGAAGGAGCAGGAGTGACAGGAGCAGGAGTGGCAGGAGCAGGACGGGCAGGAGCAGGACGATCAGGAGCAGGACGGGCAGGAGCAGGAGTGACAGGAGCAGGACGGGCAGGAGCAGAAGGGGCAGGAGCAGGACAGGAAGGAGCAGAAGGGGCAGGAGCAGCTCCTGGTTCAGGCTCTGTGAGTCCAGGTGAGTGTTTGACCAGGGCCCTCACATTCTGCTGTCACCTGGAGACTGAGGGACGCTCGTCCAGGACGGAGGACAGGAGGGGCAGGGACTCCTCTGGACCCTCCTCTGGACCCTCCTCTCCTCCTCCTCTGCTCCTCCTCCTCTCCTCCTCCTCTGCTCCTCCTCCTCTCCTCCTCCTCTGCTCCTCCTCCTCTCCTCCTCCTCTGCTCCTCCTCCTCTCCTCCTCCCTCTGCTCCTCCTCCTCTCCTCCCTCCTCTGCTCCTTCCTTTAGCTCCTCCTTTGCTCCCTCCTTTTCCTCCTCTGCTCTTCCTCTGCTCCACTCTTTGTTGACGTCTCTCACCTGCGCCCGTTCTCAAACACACACAACAACAACACCGCCGACCTGAGCTGGTGTGAAGGTAACCATGGCAACCACCGCCCCGAAATAAATGTGCCACAGCGCCACCTCCCCCAGAGCGGCGCCACGGCGAGGAAGGGCACGCGCACCTCTGTGACGAAGGCTCACGTCACACCCAACACCGCATCATTCACCACACACACACGCACACATACACACTGCAAAAAGTCATATGAACATTTAACTTGATTTGACTTAAAGATGCACTGTGTAACTTTTCGGTTGGGGGTCACCTGCTTGTTTCTATGGATACGTCATTGCTCTGTCTGGAATGTTCCACAGTGTGACATTAAACAGCTCTACTTTACATTTATTCAATCACAGGTGGTTTTAGAGCTCAAAAATACCTAGAAAAACAGACATTCTGACTGTGAGCGGGGTCGCCTCTCCACAGATCTGACCTGGAACTTGGTCTGGTTTAGTCTCCATGAAGATAGAAAGGTTTAATGCCATACTGTGGAACATTCCAGACGAAGCAATTATGTTTCCATGGAGAAAAGCGTTTGACGGACCTCCACCAGAAAAGTTACACAATGCGACTTTAGCAAGTACAATAATCTGCCAGTGGAATAAGTTTAATTTCTTATTTTAAGTGCAAAGAGTTGTTTTTTTTCTCGTCTTTAGTTTCACAAGATGCATTTTCGTATTTGAAGTACAAAAAGACTAAAAACTACAGTCAGGTGAGGAAAAGCACTCAAACTTAACGAGTTTATACTTTGGAATAAGTTTTTATTAAAGTATTATTATTATTATTATTATTATTATTATTATTGTTGTTGTTATTGTTATTATTATTATTATTATTATTATTATTATTATTATTATTATTATTATTATTGTTATATTACTGACAATAGTTTTCTAACTAAGCGCACTCGTTTCTTTTATGAAGTTGTTTTAAATCAAGATTGTGATTTAAAATGTCACAGAACAGAACGATCCCCGGGGGTCAGAGGTCACAACTATCGACACACACAGGTGCGTTAGGGCGGATTTTCTAATTTAGTTTCCTCATCACAAACAGATCTGGAGTTCTTGTTCTTCTCCCAAACTGAAAACACTCAGTTCCACCTTGTGAAGTGGGAAGTGCTCCACTGTGTTTTTAAACTCCACACACCTTCACTAGAATCATTTGGATCATTTCAGCCCTGGAATTGCCGATCTCGACTGAACTAAAGGTAAAAGGAGCTGTTCACTTGAAAACTACCAGAAACTCTGGTCTCCTCTTTCCTCTCCTCTCAGGTCTCCTCTCCTCTTTCCTCTCCTCTCTGGTCTCCTCTCCTCCTCTCAGGTCTCCTCTCGTCTTTCCTCTTCTCTCTGGTCTCCTCTCCTCTTTCCTCTTCTCTCTGGTCTCCTCTCCTCCTCTCTGGTCTCCTCTCTGGTCTCCTCTCCTCTCTGGTTTCTTCTTCTCTGTGTGAGATGTTTACAGGAGATGGTCTCCACATGTTTCTTTTGTTCTCTGCGGGGCCCCGGGCTCCTGCTAGCACACAAAAAGCATTAAGTGGTTTTCAGAGCCCAGCTTGTTTCAGGGGCCACTTCACCTGTCATGTTCTGCGAGGCCCCTGACAGTGCACCTGCCGCACCTGAGGTCACGGAGCTGCCTTCACATGCTCCTGTCCCCAGAGCCTCTGTTTAAACCAGGTTTGTCCTTTAAATATTCAGCAGGCCACGTCTCTTAAATGAAGAAGACTGGAGCTATTGTCTCATTTTTTATTCCCGTCTCAGAAACTGACAAATATAAAAGAGGAACATCTCAGCTCTTTGTGGTCTGTTCATCCTGTCTCTGTCTCTGTCTCTGTCTCTCTGTTCATCCTCTCTCTGTCTCTCTGTCTCTGTCTCTCTGTTCATCCTGTCTCTGTCTCTGTCTCTCTGTTCATCCTGTCTCTGTCTCTCTGTCTCTGTCTCTCTGTTCATCCTGTCTCTGTCTCTGTCTCTGTCTCTCTGTTCATCCTCTCTCTGTCTCTCTGTCTCTGTCTCTCTGTTCATCCTGTCTCTGTCTCTGTCTCTCTGTTCATCCTGTCTCTGTCTCTGTCTCTCTGTTCATCCTGTCTCTGTCTCTCTGTTCATCCTGTCTCTGTCTCTGTCTCTCTGTTCATCCTGTCTCTGTCTCTGTCTCTCTGTTCATCCTGTCTCTGTCTCTGTCTCTCTGTTCATCCTGTCTCTGTCTCTGTCTCTGTCTCTCTGTTCATCCTCTCTCTGTCTCTCTGTTCATCCTGTCTCTGTCTCTGTCTCTCTGTTCATCCTGTCTCTGTCTCTGTCTCTCTGTTCATCCTGTCTCTGTCTCTGTCTCTCTGTTCATCCTGTCTGTCTCTGTCTCTCTGTTCATCCTGTCTCTGTCTCTCTGTTCATCCTGTCTCTGTCTCTCTGTTCATCCTGTCTCTGTCTCTGTCTCTCTGTTCATCCTCTCTCTGTCTCTCTGTCTCTCTGTTCATCCTCTCTCTGTCTCTCTGTCTCTGTCTCTCTGTTCATCCTGTCTCTGTCTCTCTGTCTCTGTCTCTCTGTCTCTGTCTCTCTGTCTCCGTCTCTGTTTCGTACACTCAGAGTTAGAAAAGTTCAGACTCCGTGTTGGACGCTGTGACCACTGGCCCCGTCAGTGTCGCACTCGTGTTTAACGAACATTTAAAAAAATAAAATTAATAATATGAATGATGAGGATTGTATTTTTCTAACTTTAGAATATACAGTAATTGTTTATACAAACACATTCATTCAGTCCTGAGGACACAGTGTGACGGGGCATCTGAAGTTCTGCCTCTGGTTTGGGTCCGAGCGACTACAGAACCGTTCTGACCAAACCCTGTTTGAGCTCACACTGTTTTCACATGGACTGACCAATGTGCAGTAGTTTTATTGTGTTGACTGTGTTGTGATAGTGCTCTGAAGGGGGGGTGACTTAGCACAGGGAGCACAGGGAGGTTAATTCTTTGCATGGAATATTCCACAGGTGTTTTCTGGCCCAAAAAAACATTCAAAAACATAAACTCTTAGCAGGTTCGCTTCTCCATAGATCTGACCAGTAATTTCTCTCCACTGTGATAACCAAGTTCATGTCCATGTATAACATTCAAGGCAAAGTGATTACATCTCCATGGAGACAAGCAGGTGGTGAACTCTCCACCAGAAAAGTTTCACAGTGCAGCTTTAAAATCAAACAGACGGTGGGTTTGTGTTTGTCAAAAGTGAAACTTCCAGTATGAGTTTGTCCCTTTAATAAATAAATACAAATACAATGTACAGTAAAATAAAACACACAAACCTGGACCTGTAAATATGCAGGATTGTAGCTAAAGAGTCCCCCGCTGGACCAAGACCAGCCACAAAACCCACACGATTCATAAAACACGACAAAAGACACAATACTCACTCCTACACACACACCTCTCACTCACACTGTACACACACTCAGACGACACTAGGATTAAACTGTACAGGTCGCACTTAAACTCTCACTACTTTAACACAACTTTAACATCGATTTACACGTGTACAAATCTGAGTGTCCCCGGCTCGTGCAGAAGGAGCTGTTTAACTCAGGTGTAAGAACGACTCACCAGAGACTGATGAGAGCGGCAGGGACAGGGGCAAGGGCAGGGACAGGGACAAAGACAGGGACAGAGACAGACACAGGGACAGAGGCATCTGTTCTGAAGCCTCCTGGACGTCTCCCTGGGGAGGTGTTCCTGGCATGTCCTGTGGAAGACCCAGGACACAGTGTAGGGACTCTGTCTCTGGACTGGCCTGGGGACGCCTCGGGGTCCCTCGGAGGAGCTGGAGGAAGTGTCTGAGGTGAGGGAAGTCTGGGAGTTACTGCTCAGACTGCTGCCTCCGCAACCTGACCCCAGATAAGTGGAAAAGGATGGACACAAGCAGGTGTTGAACCCTTCACCAGGAAAGTTCCACAGTGCAGCTTTAAGGATAGATCCAGAGTTTGTCAGTGATTTGAACATGTTTCCTCTGACAGGGACACAAATAGAAGCTGTTTGTGTTACACAAAATGACATGAACATAAAAGCTTGAGCTCGTGAAGAGTCTTTCAGCGCGTTCCCTTCAGAGTCACACATGGAACCTTGATTTTTTCCTCTTTTTCAGTCATTAATAAAGAGATAAATACGAGATAATAGCTGCACGTATCACTGCACAACTGAGCGCTTGTCCTCCAGCACTCGGCCTTCACGTTGCCGTAGAAACTAAGATCCGTGTTTCAGAGCTGTGAGTCAGAACCTGTGTCCCTGAAACTGTAGATGTGTAGGCTCCAGAGGTCCACAGGGACCAAACATCTGCGGGCACATCTGCAGGCACCACTGGGCATTTGAGGGCACCAAACATCTGTGGGCAGCATTAAATCTGCACCACCCGTCTGTGGGCACCGGGCTGTGTGCGCCGGGCCCCAGGGCTCCACGCTCAGCACCACCTCCTCTACCTCCACCAGGGTCACTCAGTTAAAGGTCCTGTACTACGCAAAACGGACTCTCATGAGCTTTAAGTCGTGTTCTAATGTTGTTCCCTCCTCATAAACAGACCTGGAGTTTGTTTTGTTTATTTTGTAGTACTTTTATTTTGCCCATAGGGAAATTATCCTCTGCATTTGACCCATCGTCTCAGGAGCAGTGGGCAGCACATGGGGCGCTCAGGGACCATCTCCATGATCTTGTTTCTAGTCTTGGTCAGGACCTCAGCTGGAGGATTTTACCCATGGAGCATGTTTTGGGTTGATGGGGGAAACTGGAGCACCCAGAGGAACCCACCCAAACATGAGGAGAACATGCAAACTCCACAAAAAGGCCCAGGCGACCTGTGACCGAGTTTTGTTTTGTTTCAGTCACACATGTTTGAGTAACTCTTTATTATTAGTCTGTCGATGGATCCAGAAGCGCCCCCATGCTCACTTCCTGTTTGAAACATGTTAGTTTTGTCCATTTTTATATAATTTCTGTATTGTTTCGACATTAGTCCAGTCTGTGGAGCTCAGATCTGCTCAGACGACTGTTATTTTGAGTTCAGATAAACGAGAAACAACAGGAAACAACTGAATAATTTGTTTGGAGAAACACGACATGAACTCCTGCAGTTTTATAAATATATGAAACCTGAAAGAGCAGAGTCTATATATATCTGTATCATTCTTCTGTTTCACTCATGTCTGTGCCAAACTGTGATGCAAACGCCGTTACACAAAAATGAGTTTAAACGAACTGGATCTAAGATTTAGATTTTTAACGTCCCACATTACCCAAAACTCTTGAGCTTTAAGTCATGTTCTAATGTTTCCTTATAAAAAACAGACCTGGAGTTGTGTTTGTTTCATTCACATGTTTGAGGAACTCTTTATTATTAGTCTGTCTACATCTCCAAAGCTCCAAACGCTCTGTTCCACCTTGTGATGTCATCAGGTGGTAGTTTTCAAGTGAACAGCTCCTTTTACCTTTAGTTCAGTAGAGACTGAAATGATTCTAGTGAAGGTGTGTGGAGTTTAAAAACACAGTGGAGCACTTCCTGTATCACCACATGATGACATCACAAGGTGGAACAGAGTGTTTTCAGTTTCAGAGAACTCGTGTTAAATCTGCAGGTTTGTGTGTTAAACATGTGAATGAAACAAACACAACTCCAGGTGACGAGAAGACGACATTAGAACAGATCACAAAATAAAAGTGTGATATGGACCCTGTGGTTTCTCATTATTTCTTGTATGAAAACCGTAAACCAGCACAATATGAGCCGGATGCCCGTCCAGAGGGTGCAGAACCGCGTGTGTGCGGCAGGGGGCAGCCGTGAGCCGCTGGGACACGCGGGGCTCAGGTGGAGACAAACACAGACTCTGACAGACTCGTGATGAGCTCATTAAAGAACTTCTCACCGTGATTATGTTCATTAAGTACTCGTAAAACTCACACAAACACTTCATTAGTACTTCTACTTCAAAAGTACTTCTACTTCAAAAGTACTTCACAAAGGGTCATTTTTACACACACAAGAGCTGATCTGTTACAAACAAGTTTTTTTCTCCTTTGGCTCTTCTCCTCTTTTTTTTATTTTTATTTTATTTTTTTCTGCATTTGTCCAGTTTGTGGTTTACCCTTGTGAGGAGCTGATGACCAGCCCGACCCTGCATCTAGAGCCCAGTCCTGGTCTAGTTCTGGTCCAGTTCAGGTCTAGTTCTGGTCCGGTCCAGGTCCAGTCCTGGTCCAGTCCTGGTCTAGTTCTGGTCCGGTCCAGGTCCCGTCCTGGTCCAGTCCTGGTCCAGTCCCGGTTCATTTCAGGTCCAGTTCAGGTCCAGTTCAGGTCCAGTCCCGGTCCAGTCCCGGTCCCGTCCAGGTCCAGTCCTGGTCCAGTCCCGGTCCAGTTCAGGTCCAGTTCAGGTCCAGTTCAGGTCCAGTCCCGGTCCCGTCCAGGTCCAGTCCTGGTCCAGTCCCGGTTCATTTCAGGTCCAGTTCAGGTCCAGTTCAGGTCCAGTCCCGGTCCAGTCCCAGTCCAGTTCAGGTCCAGTTCAGGTTCAGTCCTGGTCCCGTCCTGGTCCAGTCCTGGTCCAGTCCCGGTCCAGTTCAGGTCCAGCCCAGGTCCAGCCCAGGTCCAGTTCAGGTCCAATCCTGGTCCAGTCCAGGTCCAGTTCAGGTCCAGTCCAGGTCCAGCCCAGGTCCAGTCCTGGTCTAGTTCTGGTCTGGTCCAGGTCCGGTCCTGGTCCAGTCCTGGTCCAGTTCAGGTCCAGTCCTGGTCCAGTCCCGGTCCATTTCAGGTCCAGTCCCGGTCCAGCCCAGGTCCAGTTCAGGTCCAGTCCCGGTCCAGTTCAGGTCCAGTTCAGGTCCAGTTCAGGTCCAGCCCAGGTCCAGTTCAGGTCCAGTTCAGGTCCAGTTCAGGTCCAGTCCCGGTCCAGTTCAGGTCCAGTTCAGGTCCAGCCCAGGTCCAGTTCAGGTCCAGTTCAGGTCCAGTTCAGGTCCAGTCCCGGTCCAGTTCTGGTCCAGTTCAGGTCCAGTTCAGGTCCAGTTCAGGTCCAGCCCAGGTCCAGTCCCGGTCCAGTTCAGGTCCAGTTCAGGTCCAGCCCAGGTCCAGTTCAGGTCCAGTTCAGGTCCAGTTCAGGTCCAGTCCCGGTCCAGTTCAGGTCCAGTTCAGGTCCAGTTCAGGTCCAGCCCAGGTCCAGCCCAGGTCCAGTTCAGGTCCAGTTCAGGTCCAGTTCAGGTCCAGCCCAGGTCCAGCCCAGGTCCAGTTCAGGTCCAGTCCCGGTCCAGTTCTGGTCCAGTTCAGGTCCAGTTCAGGTCCAGTTCAGGTCCAGCCCAGGTCCAGTCCCGGTCCAGTTCAGGTCCAGTTCAGGTCCAGTTCAGGTCCAGTTCAGGTCCAGCCCAGGTCCAGCCCAGGTCCAGTTCAGGTCCAGTCCCGGTCCAGTTCAGGTCCAGTTCAGGTCCAGTCCCGGTCCAGTTCAGGTCCAGTTCTGGTCCAGTTCAGGTCCAGTTCAGGTCCAGTTCAGGTCCAGTCCCGGTCCAGTTCAGGTCCAGTTCAGGTCCAGTTCAGGTCCAGCCCAGGTCCAGCCCAGGTCCAGTTCAGGTCCAGTTCAGGTCCAGTTCAGGTCCAGCCCAGGTCCAGCCCAGGTCCAGTTCAGGTCCAGTCCCGGTCCAGTTCTGGTCCAGTTCAGGTCCAGTTCAGGTCCAGTTCAGGTCCAGTTCAGGTCCAGCCCAGGTCCAGTCCCGGTCCAGTTCAGGTCCAGTTCAGGTCCAGTTCAGGTCCAGTTCAGGTCCAGCCCAGGTCCAGCCCAGGTCCAGTTCAGGTCCAGTCCCGGTCCAGTTCAGGTCCAGTTCAGGTCCAGTCCCGGTCCAGTTCAGGTCCAGTTCTGGTCCAGTTCAGGTCCAGTTCAGGTCCAGTTCAGGTCCAGTTCAGGTCCAGTCCCGGTCCAGTTCAGGTCCAGTTCTGGTCCAGTTCAGGTCCAGCCCAGGTCCAGTTCAGGTCCAGTTCAGGTCCAGTTCAGGTCCAGTTCAGGTCCAGTTCTGGTCCAGCCCAGGTCCAGTTCAGGTCCAGTTCAGGTCCAGTTCAGGTCCAGTTCAGGTGCGCTCTGTTTCGTGGAAGAGCCTTTTGTGGCTTTAGCAGTTTTGTGTTTATGAAATCTGGAATTTTGACTCTAAAGGTAAACTGTGAATGTTCCACAGTGTGGCATTAAAGTCATCTGTCTTTTTTGATTTAATTACCAGTGTTTTATTGCTCAGAAATACCTTAAAAAAACAAACATTTGAACTTTGAGAATGGGCTTGCCTCTCCACAGATCTGCCCTGTAACTTGGCCTGGTGGTCTCCACATACTTACACATACTTTATGGAGATAGATCAGTTTAATGCCATACTGTGGAACATCTCGATAAAGACAAGCAGGTGGCAAACCTTCCACCAGAAAAACTACACAGCGAAGCTTTAAACGTATAAAATGAGTTAAAGGAAAATGTGTGAACTTTGTTTTTTTAGATTTTTAGGTTGAGTTCATGTGTCTCCAGAGTCTTCACCTGCAGAGACAGAGACACGTCCAGAGACACGTCCAGGTCCTTCACCTGCAGAGACAGAGACACGTCCAGAGACACGTCCAGGTCCTCCACCTGCAGAGACAGAGACACGTCCAGAGACACGTCCAGGTCCTCCACCTGCAGAGACAGAGACACGTCCAGAGACACGTCCAGGTCCTCCACCTGCAGAGACAGAGACACGTCCAGAGACACGTCCAGGTCCTCCACCTGCAGAGACAGAGACACGTCCAGAGACACGTCCAGGTCCTTCACCTGCAGAGACAGAGACACAGAGACACGTCCAGGTCCTTCACCTGCAGAGACACGTCCAGGTTTGTCTCAGTTTCTGGACAGGCTCATGTGAAGCTCAGAACCTCCAGAATTCCCTCCCTGAGCTGCAGAGGCTGCACTAGCACTGACTCTGGGGTTTAGGGAGTGACGTTCAGATCAGAGACATTTTAGGTTTAAACACACTGGATTTCAGCTTTGAACCAGCAACCCACATGAGAGAGTCATGTGACGCTCATTCTGCGTTCTGATTGGATAAAGAACCAAAACACCAAATTTCATGTCCATTATTTTTGTCATTAAGAATAAATCAGTGTTATAATTGTGATCAGTAAAAGTTGTATTAGGTGTTCAGTCGCACTTTAACTGTCAGATCGCAGATGTTTGACCTGGTTTATGGTTCAGATCTCTAAAGTTTCAACATTTATGGATCAGAAGTTTGGAGATTTCTTTCAAAAACTGACTCTCCAACGAAATGATCACATCAAATGATTTAAGAGTGTGGACCAGTGTCAGTGTCCAAAGAGGATTCCACAGAAGTTTGATTTTAATGAGATTTTAATGAAAAAATGACACTAAACGCGGGTCATTTTGATCCTCTCAGAGTCCAGTCACTCATGTCCTGAACAGCGAGAGCAGATTTAGAGAAACTAAAGCCCTGATGAAACACAGGTCCTCAAACAGCTGCTGAAACGGCACTTAACGCTCGTGTGTGTCCTGGAGAAGTCCTCTGAATGTAACCTGAACAGGCACAGACACAATTTACTTAAAGCCCCTCCATGTAACTTTTTAGTCCAAAAAAAAAAAAAAAGTGACATATTTTTGGTTGTTTTTATTGCACTGAAAACTCGCACCTCCACAGACCTGACCCCTGTTTTGGCCTTTGTTTGTTTCCATGGAAATGTTCTTTTGCCTGTAATATTCCACAGTATGGCATTAAACGTATCTATCCACAGGTCTGACACACACACACACACACACACACACACACACACTTTCTCTCCTTCTCTCTCTCCCTCCCTCCCTGCCTCCTCTCTCTCCTTCTATTTTTCTTTCTTACTTCCTCCCTCCTCCTCCTCCTCCTCGTCTCTCTTTCTCTCTCTTTCTTTTTTCTCTCTCTTCCTCCCTCCCTGCCACCTCTCACTCCCTCTCTTTTTTCTCTCACTCTCTCCTTCTCTCTCTCTTTCTCCATGCCTCTTGCCCCCTCTCTCTCCCACCCTCTCTCTCTCCCTCTTTCTTTCTTCATTACTCCCTCCCTCCTCCTTCTCCCTCTTTCTCTCTCCCTCTCTTTTTGCTCTGTCTCCCTCCCTCTCTCCCTGCCCCCTCTCTCTCCCTCTCTTTCTCCTTCTCTCTTTCTTTCTCATGCCTCTCCCCCCTCCTTCTCTCTTTTTTCTTACTCTCTCCCTCCTCCTCTCTTTCTCCCTCCCTGCCCCCTCTCTCTCCTCTCTCTCCCTCTCTCTCTCCGCTCTCTCTCTTTCTCCATGCCTTTCTCCCCTCTCCCCCCTCTCTTTCTTACTCCCTCCCTACTCCTTCTCTCTCTCTCTCTCTCTCCTTCTCTCTTTCTCTCCTCCCTCTCTCTTTTCTGTTTGTATCTTATATAACGTACATACTGAACATCCATCTGTTACTGCGCTCTCTGCCCGCGTGGTGGCGCTAGGGGCCCGGGTCCGTGTGTGTGTGTGTGTGTGTGTGTGTGTGTGTGTGTGTGTGTGTGTGTGTGTGTGTGTGTGTGTGTGTGTGTAATACCTGCACTGACACACAGGGGGAGCTGCTCTGGAGGACAGTGACAGGACATGATGTA
>CM057086.1:35592676-35627676 GCA_029959045.1 Taenioides sp. WSHXM2023 | reverse complement strand
ATGTGTATATGTATGTGTATATGTATATGTATGTGTATATGTATGTGTATGTGTATATGTATGTGTATATGTATGTGTATATGTATATGTATGTGTATGTGTATGTGTATATGTATGTGTATATGTATGTGTATATGTATGTGTATATGTATGTGTATATGTATATGTATATGTATGTGTATATGTATATGTATATGTATGTGTATGTGTATATGTATGTGTATGTGTATGTGTATATGTATATGTATGTGTATATGTATATGTATGTGTATATGTATGTGTATATGTATGTGTATATGTATGTGTATATGTATGTGTATATGTATATGTATGTGAATGTGTATGTGTATATGTATGTGTATATGTATGTGTATATGTATGTGTATATGTATGTGTATGTGTATGTGTAGATGTATGTGTATATGTATGTGTATATGTATGTGTATATGTATATGTATGTGTATATGTATGTGTATATGTATATGTATGTGTATGTGTATATGTATGTGTATATGTATGTATATGTGTATGTGTATATGTATATGTATATGTATGTGTATATGTATGTGTATATGTATGTATATGTGTATATGTATATGTATGTGAATGTGTATGTGTATATGTATGTGTATATGTATGTGTATATGTATGTGTATGTGTATGTGTAGATGTATGTGTATATGTATGTGTATATGTATATGTATGTGTATGTGTATATGTATATGTATGTGTATATGTATGTGTATATGTATATGTATGTGTATGTGTATATGTATGTGTATATGTATGTGTATATGTATGTATATGTGTATATGTATATGTATATGTATATGTATGTGTATATGTATGTATATGTGTATGTGTATATGTATGTGTATATGTATATGTATGTGTATATGTATGTATATGTGTATGTGTATATGTATGTGTATATGTATGTGTATATGTATGTGTATATGTATATGTATGTGTATATGTATGTGTATGTGTATATGTATATGTATGTGTATATGTATGTGTATATGTATGTGTATATGTATATGTATATGTATGTGTATATGTATGTGTATATGTATATGTATGTGTATGTGTATATGTATGTGTATATGTATGTGTATATGTATGTATATGTGTATGTGTATATGTATATGTATGTGTATATGTATGTATATGTGTATGTGTATATGTATGTGTATATGTATGTGTATATGTATGTGTATATGTATGTATATGTGTATGTGTATATGTATGTGTATATGTATGTGTATATGTATGTGTATATGTATGTATATGTGTATGTGTATATGTATGTGTATATGTATGTGTATGTGTATATGTATGTGTATATGTATATGTATGTGTATATGTATGTGTATGTGTATGTGTATATGTATATGTATGTGTATATGTATGTGTATATGTATGTGTATGTGTATATGTATGTGTATATGTATATGTATGTGTATATAAGATAAGATAAGATAAGATAAGATAAGACTTTATTGATCTCACAGAGGAGAAATTCACTCGTGACAGAAGCTCACAGTCAGGGGACAGTATAGTGCAAAAAGTTGTGAAAAATTGTGCAAACACTCAGAACAATAAGTAAATAAAAAATAAAATCACAATAAATATTAACATATTTACAACATCAGGTAGCTCTTATGTACAGGGAGTGAAAGAAATGTAAATATATAATAAAACATATCTCTTATATAATATATATATATGTAAAAGAATACAAATATACAAATATATAAATATATAATCTGAGGACAGTGGAGGCGGTTACTGATGAGGTGACATGGTTACAGGTTATTGCACAGGTTATTGCACAGGTTATTGCACAGGTTATTGCACGGGCTATTGCACAGGTTATTGCATGTGTTACACAGTGGAGTTGTACAGTCTGACAGCAGTGGGGATGAAGGACCTGCGGTAGCGTTCCTTCTTACACTGAGGGTGCCTCAGTCGGCCACTGAAGGTGCTGCTCAGTTCCTCTACAGTCCGGTGCAGAGGGTGAGAGGTGTCGGCCATGATGGATGTGAGTTTGGCCAGTATGTATGTGTATGTGTATATGTATGTGTATATGTATGTGTATATGTATGTGTATATGTATGTGTATATGTATATGTATGTGTATGTGTATATGTATGTGTATATGTATGTGTATATGTATGTGTATATGTATGTGTATATGTATATGTATGTGTATGTGTATATGTATGTGTATGTGTATATGTATATGTATGTGTATATGTATATGTATGTGTATATGTATGTGTATATGTATGTGTATATGTATGTGTATATGTATGTGTATATGTATATGTATGTGAATGTGTATGTGTATATGTATGTGTATATGTATGTGTATATGTATGTGTATATGTATATGTATGTGTATGTGTATGTGTAGATGTATGTGTATATGTATGTGTATATGTATGTGTATATGTATGTGTATGTGTATGTGTATATGTATGTGTATATGTATATGTATATGTATATGTATGTGTATATGTATGTGTATATGTATATGTATGTGTATGTGTATATGTATGTGTATATGTATGTGTATATGTATGTATATGTGTATGTGTATATGTATATGTATATGTATGTGTATATGTATGTATATGTGTATGTGTATATGTATGTGTATATGTATATGTATGTGTATATGTATGTATATGTGTATGTGTATATGTATGTGTATATGTATATGTATGTGTATATGTATATGTATATGTATGTGTATATGTATATGTATGTGTATATGTATATGTATGTGTATATGTATGTGTATATGTATATGTATATGTATGTGTATATGTATGTGTATATGTATATGTATGTGTATGTGTATATGTATGTGTATATGTATGTGTATATGTATGTATATGTGTATGTGTATATGTATATGTATATGTATGTGTATATGTATGTATATGTGTATGTGTATATGTATGTGTATATGTATGTGTATATGTATGTATATGTGTATGTGTATATGTATGTGTATATGTATGTGTATATGTATGTGTATATGTATATGTATGTGTATATGTATGTGTATATGTATGTGTATGTGTATGTGTATATGTATGTGTATATGTATGTGTATATGTATGTGTATATGTATGTATATGTGTATGTGTATATGTATGTGTATATGTATGTGTATATGTATGTGTATATGTATATGTATGTGTATATGTATGTGTATATGTATGTGTATATGTATGTGTATGTGTATGTGTATATGTATGTGTATATGTATGTGTATATGTATATGTATATGTATGTGTATATGTATGTGTATATGTATGTGTATATGTATATGTATGTGTATATGTATGTGTATATGTATGTGTATATGTATATGTATGTGTATATGTATGTGTATATGTATATGTATGTGTATATGTATGTGTATATGTATGTGTATGTGTATGTGTATGTGTATGTGTATATGTATGTGTATATGTATGTGTATATGTATGTGTATATGTATATGTATGTGTATATGTATGTGTATATGTATGTGTATGTGTATGTGTATGTGTATGTGTATATGTATGTGTATATGTATGTGTATATGTATGTGTATATGTATGTATATGTGTATGTGTATATGTATGTGTATATGTATGTGTATGTGTATATGTATGTGTATGTGTATGTGTATGTGGCTCTAATGGGAGCAGTGTTGATTAGATTTGAGACATTTTTAAGGTGAGTTTTAAAGGTGTTATACGTAGGGGATTCTCTTATTGAACAATAAAAATCACAGCCTCTCAGAACTCTGCACTGGAGTCAAACTAAACTCTGTGGAGGTGAACCTGCACCATCAGCCCCTTTAACACACGCGGGCAAGGTGGGTGAAGTGCATTGCCTAAGGACACAACAACAGTCTGAGAGGGAATCGATCCTCCCACCGTTGGGTTGAAACGCCCAAAAACGAGCCGCTGTCGCCCAGTTCCGTTTGTATTTTATTTAATTACATGAACACATTAATAATAAATAATAATAAATGACACTTTGAACATTTGGATGAAGGTCCAGATGAAGGTCCAGATGAAGGTCCAGCTGAAGGTCCAGATGAAGGTCCAGATGAAGGTCCAGCTGAAGGTCCAGATGAAGGTCCAGATTTGGAGGTTCTGGACAAACTCAAATGTTTAAACATAACACAATATTGAAACATAAATTACAGCCAAAACTACAATGATTTTTTTCCTTAGCGCCGATGATTTGGGGATTTTCTTTTCGTTTTTAGAGAGAAACATTTTCATTTAAAGGATCATGATCTGTTTCCTGTAAATCTGTGGTGTCGTTGTCGTTGTCGTTGTCGTTGTCGTTCCATGTGCCCCACACTCGGGTTTGTGTTGTGCCAAAAAGAGCCTGGTGCGCTCCAACACAAAGCGGCGCAGCTGTCCGCTCTGCGCATGTGCAGTCCGCGTGTAGCGCATCCTAAAGCCGCGCGGTGCAGTTCCCGCGCCGGCCTGAGGGGGGCCTCCCATGCCTGAGTACACGTGCCTCAGCTCGTCTCGTGTCAGCCCATGCTGCCTGGACGTGAGCGCGCGCCGTGGGCTGTGCGTGGACGTGTACCCCGATAACGCGCACTGCACTTTTATCACGCGTGTCCGAACTAAACCCAACACCTGTGCGGAGTTCGTTCGTCACATTTCAGTGTTGATTGTGTGTTTTGTCTTTTCTATAGGATTCCGCCCTGGACCAATCAGCGCGCAGAGCGGAGCCGGGTCCCGCCCTCTGTTCTCAAAGCTGGAACATTTTGTTTATGAAGCCGAAGTATCGTCCCGAGGCTCTGCGGCTCTGGCCACTTCTGATTCCCACTTTAAACTCCACAGAAACGCGCAGAAAGACGCGAGGACGGCGGGATTTGAGCTTCGAGCTGAGTAATGAAAGAGAAACAAGCGCTGCCTTCATGCTCACTTTCAACAAAAAAGGAGTTATGGATTTATGCGACGGCAAGAGGAGGCGGAAGGTAAGCGGCACGGCGCGGGGCTGCAGGCGCGCGGCGGCCGACAGGATGAAGCGCGACGCGGGGAAAGTGCTCCGGTCCCTCGCGGTGGACAACAACCTCCCGAAGCCCATGGAGGAGAGCTACGAGGACGACGACGACTGCTTCTCCATCGGCTTCCTGAACAACGAGCGCCTGGAGCCCCCCCTGCCCAGCCCGCGGTACAGCCTGCTCCGGGAGGTGGGCCGGGGCAGCTACGGGGTCGTGTACGAAGCCATAGCGCGTAAAACGGGCTCCAGGGTGGCCGTGAAGAGACTCCAGTGTGACGCTCCGGAGAACGTGGAGCTGGCCCTGGCGGAGTTCTGGGCTCTGACCAGTTTGGAGAACCGACACCAGAACGTGGTGCAGCTGGAGGAGTGCGTCCTGCAGAGGAACGGCCTGGCGCAGAAGATGAGCCATGGAAACAAGAGGTCCAGACAGTACCTGCGCCTGGTGGAGACCTCACTCAAAGGTACAGCTGTCAGACTCGTGTTAGTGCAGATGGTGGAGATGGTGGAGATGGTGGAGATGGTGGAGATGTTGGAGATGGTGGAGATGGTTGGACTCTGTTGTCTAGAGGTGGAACAGGGTTGGTGCTTATGGAAGTGTCACAGCGGCAGGTTCGTCCGGGAGTCTCCTGCGCTCAGATTTATACAGAACAAAAGTTACAAACATGAACGTGTGTCTTGTACTTTTGCTCATCTTAACTTCTCCAGAACCTGCAGTGGACGGGTCTGCGTGGGTCTGCGTGGGTCTGCGTGGGTCTGCGTGCGTCTGTGACAGTGAAAACGCCGTGGACACGCAGCTGCTGTGGGTGAATGGAGCTGCGGTGACGCCATCAGCCTATACAAGTCCTATAGAGCGCACGTACAGCGCGTCTGCTCGGAGAGGGAACATCGTGTACTCTCCGGCGTTCCGTCCGCTCCACGCGTTAAATGTCACGTTTGTGCGTTACACACACACACCTGATGTCAGTTCCACGGTGTGCGCGAAAAACAGCGAGACTTTAATGATGATTTAAAGGAATATTTTGAGCGGAGGGGAGTTTGTTGTCACGGCTCCTGTTTGACCCAGTTTCTGCTTTGTTCTTCCACCACGGGTCAGACAGAAAAGGTGATTTGTGGGGAATTATGTTTCTTTCATGCGGTTCCGTGTGGTTTGTCGTAGTTTTTCGGTGCCGGTAAAGCTCCGGGGTGACTTCTGTGGAGCTGTATTCGTTTCTTTGAATAGTGTGTCGGTTATATAAGTGTCACCGTTCACCCTGGATGTGGATGCAGTTTTAATCTATGGCCCCTGCGTGCGCCAATGGGAACGCGGGGTTTGTTTTTCTGACAGAAATTACCAAACATTTCATTTTTTAGTTCCATATCAGGTCCACAAATTTGACATATTAATCCAGTGTCTTAAAGGTACACTGTGTAACATTTCTAGTGGAGGGTCTGTCACCTACTCGTCTCCATGGCGATTTTACAGACTGGATTGTTCCACAGTATAAGGGCAATGTTATGATATTTTTGATCTCTCTGTTCTAATGTCGTTTCTTTATCACAAAAAAATCACTGCACATGTTTAACACAGACGAGCAAAGGGAAAACTCTGTTCCACTTTGTGATGTAATACAGGAAGTGCTCCTCTGTGTTTTTAAACTCCACACACCTTCACTAGAATCATTTGGATCAGTTCAGCCAATCTGGAATTGCCACTTTCTACGAAACAAAAAGTAAAAGGTACCGATGACATCACGAGGTGGACCAGAGCGTTTTGAGCTTTGGAGATGTGGACAGACACAAACATGTGAATAAAACAAAACACAACTCCAGGTCTGTTTGTGAGGAGGAAACAACTTCAGAACATGATTTAAAGCTCACAACTGTAAATTTAGTGTGATATAGGAGCTTTAATGACCTTTAATCTAGCTCAGTGATGCAGCTAGACCAGTTTACAGGTCAGATCTGTGGAGAGGGGATCCTGTAGTTGTTCTACATAAGAACACATGTTTTGTCAGTGTGTTTTTGTAAGTAATGAAAGTAAAAACACTCATTCATCATTCAGTATGCAAGATAGAGTTTAATGTGATGCTGTGGAACATTGTCGGCAAAACCATAACATCTCCATGGAGACGAGATGAACAAACCCCCAACCAGAAAACATGCAAAGGTTACACAGTGCATCTTTAACGATTTCACCTCATTTAAGTCACGTAAAGCTGCGTTGTGTAACTTTTCTGCTGGAGGGTCCGTCAAATGTTTTTTTCCATAGATGTTATTTCTTTGTCTGGAATGTTCCACAGTATGGCATTAAACCTTTCTATCTTCATGGAGACCAAACCAGGCCAAGTTCCAGGTCAGATCTGTGGAGAGGCGACCCCACTCACAGTCAGAATGTCTGTGAGCGGGTATTTTTGAGCTCTAAAACCACCTGTGATTAAATAAATGTAAAGTAGAGCTGTTTAGCAGATGACGGACTCCCAATTGAAAAGTTACACAGTGCAGCTTTAATGTGACAGTTGAATGTTTCGTGTGAATAGAATTATTACAGAGACATGAACCATAAACCAGTAAGCAGACGTGTCCTCCAGCGCAGAGGAAACCGCTCAGAGGAGTTTGAACGTTTTGACGTGACGTGAGATGGATCTGTGGCTCTGACTCTGTGGCTCTGACTCTGCGGCTCTGACTCTGTGGCTCTGACTCTGTGGCTCTGACTCTGCGGCTCTGACTCTGTGGATCTGTGGCTCTGACTCTGTAGCTCTGACTCTGTAGCTCTGACTCTGTGGCTCTGACTCTGTGGCTCTGACTCTGTGGCTCTGACTCTGCGGCTCTGACTCTCTGGATCTGTGGCTCTGGATCTGTGGCTCTGACTCTGCGGCTCTGACTCTGTGGCTCTGACTCTGCGGCTCTGACTCTGTGGATCTGTGGCTCTGACTCTGTGGCTCTGACTCTGTAGCTCTGACTCTGTAGCTCTGACTCTGTGGCTCTGACTCTGCGGCTCTGACTCTCTGGATCTGTGGCTCTGACTCTGTGGCTCTGACTCTGTAGCTCTGACTCTGTGGCTCTGACTCTGTGGATCTGTGGCTCTGACTCTGTGGATCTGTGGCTCTGACTCTGTGGCTCTGACTCTGTGGCTCTGACTCTGTGGCTCTGACTCTGTGGCTCTGGATCTGTGGCTCTGACTCTGTGGCTCTGACTCTGTGGCTCTGACTCTGCGGCTCTGTGGCTCTGACTCTGTGGCTCTGACTCTGTGGCTCTGACTCTGCGGCTCTGACTCTGAGGCTCTGACTCTGCGGATCTGTGGCTCTGTGGATCTGTGGCTCTGTGGATCTGTGGCTCTGACTCTGTGGCTCTGACTCTGTGGATCTGTGGCTCTGACTCTGCGGATCTGACTCTGCGGCTCTGACTCTGTGGATCTGTGGCTCTGACTCTGTGGCTCTGACTCTGTGGCTCTGACTCTGCGGCTCTGACTCTGCGGCTCTGACTCTGCGGCTCTGTGGCTCTGACTCTGGTTCTGTTTGGCTCTGGTCCAGTGTGGAGGTGCGGACTTGAGGACTTGGTCTTGTTCTCTGGTTTTGGTTTGAATGTTCAGACCACAAAACGAATCTCAGAGTGTGAACTTTACTTCTGCTTACAAACATAAAAGTATTAATTTTACAAGTTGTTTTAAAAAAAATACAGATATTTAGGGACAAATACATCTGAAAATGGACGGAGCCAGATTTTTGCTATTTGTATGCGATAAAAACTTGATCTTTATTAAAATATTAGTAATATACAGTATAGTAGGGATGATACAAGATCTCGTGAGACAAAATTCCCACAAAATCGTACACACAAGAGAAAAATGACCTCGTGAGATTTTTTCCCCAAGTGTTTATATTTGGTTTGGACAAAAAACGGTCACATGTTCATAAGTTGCATCTCTTACAGTTCCAAAAAGCAGGACTAGAATGGAAACAAAAACATCAGGAATTATGTTAAAATCTCATCTTGTCTCGTTCTCGTGGACCCAGTCTCGTATCTCGTCTCGTCTTGTGGAAATTGCGTCTCGTCCCATCCTTAATATTTAGTAATAATTGAGTAAAGTAGATGTTACTAACTTGTATTTCAAAAAATCGGCAAAATAAGCGATTAAAAATGACTCAAACATGCAGGAATCACTCCAAATACAACTTCTACTGTAGTAAATGAGAAGGAAATGACTCTAACATGGTTTAATTTCGCAGAATAGGTCTGATTTAAGGGCGTGTTCACTCATACACAAATTGGAACTAAACTCAGACTAGACCAGGCAAAAACCAAACAGGTTCAAACCGGAATCATCGCTCCCTAAGGAATCTTTAGTCTTTTGGTACATCTTTTTGGACAGTCCTGTGTGGTGTATTTATGATTCCGAAACCTTTTAACCTGCATTGTTGTTCCCTCTGAGTGACGAGTGTCTGTCTTGTCTCCCAGGCGAGCGTATCCTGGGGTGCCCGGCTGAACCCTGCTACCTGTGGTTCGTGATGGAGTTCTGCGAGGGCGGAGACCTGAACCAGTACATCCTGTCCCGCCGGCCGGACCCTCACACCAACCGCAGCTTCATGAGGCAACTGACCAGCGCCGTGGCCTTCCTTCACAAGAACAACATCGTGCACCGGGACCTCAAACCAGACAACATCCTGATCTCGCAGAAAACGGGCTCGCCAGTCCTCAAGGTAGCGGACTTCGGTTTGAGTAAAGTGTGCGCCGCTCTCAACTGTAAAAACGAGGAGATCTGCGAAGCTGGGGCCAAAGATGCCAACCAGAACAACATCAACAAGTTCTGGTTGTCTTCGGCGTGTGGGTCAGACTTTTACATGGCGCCCGAGGTGTGGGAGGGGCACTACACGGCGAAGGCTGACATCTTTGCTCTGGGCATCATCATCTGGGCCATGTTGGAGCGCATCACCTTCATAGACGCGGAGTCCAAACGCGAGCTCCTGGGCACCTACATCCGCCAGGGCTCGGAGATCGTGCCCGTGGGCGAGGCTCTGCTGGAGAACCCCAAGATGGTGCTGCACATTCCTCAGAAGGCCAGGAGCTCCATGTCCGAAGGCGTCAAGAAGCTTCTCCACGACATGCTGGCCGTGAACCCCCAGGACCGGCCGGACGCCTGCCAGCTGGAGGTTCGCATGGACCAGGTGACGTGTGCCGCCTGAGCCCCCAGCGGAGCCACACCTCACAGAGCTCGCCAGGTAAGAGTCTGAAAGAAAGTGAGCGTGGTGGTGTTTACAGCTCCATCGACTGTAACTGCTGCTGTGAGCCTCATCTTCATCTTAAAATGTTCATATTAACCCGCTCTACATGATCCTGGGGTTTTTATTTTGTTCGTAAATAACTTCCTATCCTAAAATGGAACAAGGCTCAAAATTCTCCCCTGTAACTGCTAGCCTCGTGAGCTTCATTTGACTGTGGGTGACGTCACACTCGCACAGTCCAGTTCTTTCTACAGTCTGTGGTCATAACTAATCTGCGTTTAGTGGATTCTCCAGAAAAGTTAAAGTTTAACTGAAGTAACTGAACACGTTAATATTGATAAGATAAGATAAGATAATCCTTTATTTGTCCCACAATGGGGAAATTGCAGTGTCACAACACAAGTTACAGAAACAGTAGGAAAATAAGAGCATCAAATCAAGATAAATAATAATAAGTATTTACAGTCAACTAAAAAACACAACACTGTAAGCTAAGCTAAAAGGCACAGGAACATTGCACAATAAGTGTTTTTGATTCTGAGATGATTGTGAACAGTGCAGTGATGGACAGTGGTGGGTAAATAAATAATAGCAGGTACAGTGACTTTAAATAATATTGCACATTGTTATTATTACTATGGAGATGACACATGGTTGCTATGGGAATGACACATGACTAGCATTGTTCATTATACAGTCTAACAGCAGCAGGAAGGAAAGACCTGCGAAATCTCTCCTTTACACAGCGAGGGTGAATCAGTCTGTCACTGATGCTGCACAATTATTAAAGGCACTGTTCAGTTTTTGGAACAGACTGAAACGGTGGTTGAACTGGTAAGCTCATGGTTCAGTGGCTCTACCTCTGGATCCTGTCTCTTCTGTATTACGGGTTACATGGCGCCCGTAGACCTGAAGGCCCTCAGACCCTCAGACCCTCAGACCCTCAGACCCTTAGACCTGTGGCCTGCTCCGCTTTCTCCAAATAGTTTTAATCCAAACCGGCTCCTTTTTCCCTGGAGCTCCACGTCACAGGCCCAGGGAGGGAGAGGATTAACCCAGGAACAAGTACAGGCTCTGGGCTGACGTCAGGGCCCAATGTGGCCTCCTCAGATCCACTGGAGCTGTTGGAGCGGTCAGACTGATTCAAAGTGTGCACGTCTGTCTACATCTCCAAAGCTCCAAACGCTCTGTTCCACCTTGTGATGTCATCAAGTGGTAGTTTTCAAGTGAACAGCTCCTTTTACCTTTAGTTCAGTCGAGATCGACAATTCCAGGACTGAAATGATCCAAATGATTCTAGTGAAGGTGTGTGGAGTTTAAAAACACAGTGGAGCACTTCCTGTATCACCACATGATGACATCACAAGGTGGAACAGAGTGTTTTCAGTCTGAGAGAAGAACTCGTGTTAAATCTGCATGTGATGAAGGAAACGACATTAGAACAGAGCAGAAAACAGTGTAATATGGGCCCTTTAAAGGAAACCACAGGGAGAACATGCAAACTCCACTCGGTTCTGGTTCTGTGATTCAAACCCAGAACCTTCCTGATGTGAGGCTGACCCGTCTGCCCAGTGCTGCCGAGTGTTCCGTGAGATTGGAGCTTTGTGCGTGTGAAACGTTTGGAGGTGTGACCCAGGCCCAGGCAGGTCAGTCCCTCCCTCTGCTCTCTCGCTTTCTTCTGCTCGCGGTTTAATGTCGGTAATTAGAGCGGAAACTTCTGAGAAGGCCCCAGGTCAGAGTCTGTGTCCAAACAGAGTCCCACCTCTGCTCCTACGTCACTGCACCCTCACCCTCACCCGGGTCATACCCGTCTCTCACCTTGTGTCCCAGCCCCTTCTCATCCCGCACCTTTACCAAAATCCACTGTGTTTTTACAGCACATTTTATAGACAAAACAGATGGCAAAAAGTGACGGTATGAAAACCAACAAAAGGTATAACTGCTCAATTTACTTTAACCAGTTAAAACAATAAAACCAGTCAAACCAAACGAGCAAAAACTGTTCCCTCCAGCCCTCACCTCCACCTCCACGTCACCAGCCTTCACCAGCCCTATCCCGCACTGTCCCCCATCCCCTCGAGTCTCTCCTGCTTCACTGGGGCAGGACAGGATGACCCTGCAGGTTACATAAGCCCCCGAGGCCCCTGCTGTGGGAGCCGTGGGGGATTAGCGACTGTAAACACACACAGCTTTCTGTGTCACTAAGTGGAGCTGTGATGACGGTGCAGGTTCCATGTTTAAAGCTTTAAAGAGCCCTGTGGCTCTGGACCAATCAGGAGCCGGAGCTGAGGGGAGGGGCCAGGAACTCTGGAGCCCCGCCCCCTGGTACGGGCGATGCCCAGAACACGGCGTGATCAGAGTGCTCAAAAAGACTTTTAAAGGTCCTGTAGTACAGAACTGACTCCTGTGAGGTTTAAGTCCATGTTCTGATGTTCCTCCTCAAAATCAGACCTGGAGTTGTGTTTGTTTCATTCACATGTTTGAGGAACTCTTTATTATTAGTCTGTCTACATCTCCAAAGCTCCAAACGGTCTGTTCCACCTTGTGATGTCATGGAGTGGGTAGTTCACAGCTCCTTTTCCCTTTAGTTCAGTCGTAGGTTGGCAGTTCCAGGGCTGAAATGATCCAAATGATTTTAAAAACACAGTGGAGCACAGTGTTACATTCTACACACACTCAGAAGTCACGCTCCTCTTGAGTCTCTCCAATGTTCCATCTGCAACTCCGACATTTTTAGAACTGACCTAAATCCTGAATCCTGAAACAGAGAAACGGCTTAAAGCCTCACTGTTTCACCGCGTCACTGTTTCACTGTTTCACTGTTTCACCGCCTCACCGTTTTACCGTGTTCGGCGTGTTCTGTCCATCAGCTGTTTGGGCTGTTTTGGTGAATGGGACTCTCTCTATCTCCCTCTATCCCTTTATCCCTCTCTCTTTCTCTCCCTCTTTCCTTTTCCACCCCCCAGTCTCTCTCTGTTTCTCTCTCCTCTTTCTTTCTTCACTGCTTTCTCTCCTCTTCTCTCTCAGCCTTTCCTTCTCCTTCACTCCCCTCTCTCTCCTCTCTTCCTCCAGTTCTTTCTCTCTCCCCCCTTTCCTTCCCCAACCCTCGCCTCTCTCACTTTTCTCTCTCCACTCTCACTTCTGTCTCTTCTCTCTCTCTCTCTCTCCTCCCTCCTTTTCTTTCTCCACCCCCTTCTTTCCCTCTCTCTTCTCTCTCTCTCACTTCTCCATCTCTCTCTCTTCTCTCCCCCCTTTTCCTTCTCCACCCCTCCTTCCTCTCTCTTCTCTCTCTCCTCCCCCTCCTCCTGTTCTACATACAGTACATGAGCCTGTCTCTGTGTTGGAACATTGTGTACCACTGTCCCCTCTGTCCACTCTGTCCCCTCTGTCTCCTCTGTCCACTCTGTCTCCTCTGTCCACTCTGTCCCCTCTGTCCACTCTGTCCCCTCTGTCTCCTCTGTCCACTCTGTCTCCTCTGTCCACTCTGTCCCCACTGTCCACTCTGTCCCCTCTGTCTCCTCTGTCCACTCTGTCTCCACTGTCCCCTCTGTCCACTCTGTCCCCGCTGTCTCCTCTGTCTCCTCTGTCCCCTCTGTCCACTCTGTCCCCGCTGTCTCCTCTGTCCCCTCTGTCCCCTCTGTCTCCTCTGTCCCCTCTGTCCACTCTGTCCCCTCTGTCCACTCTGTCCACTCTGTCCACTCTGTCCCCTCTGTCCACTCTGTCCCCGCTCTGGCCGCTCTTCAGCCCTGACGATCTCGCCCAGAGGGATTTTAAACACATTTTCACTGGACAGAAACAAGTGAGAAAAGTCCTGAGTCGGGGCTCATTTTTGGGTTAAGCTTTTTTCTGATTTTCATATTGTGAATGAATTTGGATTTTTGTTTTATTAGGATTCTTTTTACATTTTTACACATTTTTAAATCTAAACTTTAATCCAATACCTGAATCCCAGGAGCATTTCAGAACATGTTTCAGAGGTTTAAACTTCAGGGTTTGATATATTTGTTCTTTTAAATTGTGCTGACGTTTCCAGCCCGTCACAGGACACTGTGTTCTGAGTGTGTGGGAGGGGCCGTCGGACCACACCTTCAGCTCTGTGCTGTTACCACTGTTATGTAACAAGTGTGAGGGCCTCCACAGGGGCCCCGAGGCTCACCACAGAGGGGCCCACAGACGGGACCAGAGCAGGGCAGAGGCAGAGGAGTCGAGCCAGCTGTGGGGCTGTGAGGGGGCAAACCTGGGGCTGTGAGGGGGCAAACCTGGGGCTGTGAGGGGGCAAACCTGGGGCTGTGAGGGGGCAGACCTGGGGCTGTGAGGGGGCAAACCTGGGCCTGACCTGGGGCAGATCTGGGGCTGTGAGGGGGCAAACCTGGGGCTGTGAGGGGGCAGACCTGGGGCTGTGAGGGGGCAAACCTGGGCCTGACCTGGGGCAGATCTGGGGCTGTGAGGGGGCAGACCTGGGGCTGTGAGGGGGCAAACCTGGGGCTGTGAGGGGGCAAACCTGGGGCTGTGAGGGGGCAAACCTGGGCCTGACCTGGGGCAGATCTGGGGCTGTGAGGGGGCAGACCTGGGGCTGTGAGGGGGCAAACCTGGGGCTGTGAGTGGGCAAACCTGGGGCTGTGAGGGGGCAAACCTGGGGCTGTGAGGGGGCAAACCTGGGCCTGACCTGGGGCAAACCTGGGGCTGTGAGGGGGCAAACCTGGGGCTGTGAGGGGGCAAACCTGGGGCTGTGAAAGGGCAAACCTGGGGCTGTGAGGGGGCAGATCTGGGGCTGTGAGGGGGCAAACCTGGGGCTGTGAGGGGGCAGATCTGGGGCTGTGAGGGGGCAAACCTGGGGCTGTGAGGGGGCAAACCTGGGGCTGTGAGGGGGCAAACCTGGGGCTGTGAGGGGGCAGACCTGGGGCTGTGAGGGGGCAAACCTGGGCCTGACCTGGGGCAGACCTGGGGCTGTGAGGGGGCAGATCTGGGGCAAACCTGGGGCTGTGAGGGGGCAAACCTGGGGCTGTGAGGGGGCAAACCTGGGCCTGACCTGGGGCAGATCTGGGGCTGTGAGGGGGCAAACCTGGGGCTGTGAGGGGGCAAACCTGGGGCTGTGAGGGGGCAAACCTGGGGCTGTGAGGGGGCAGACCTGGGGCTGTGAGGGGGCAGACCTGGGCCTGACCTGGGGCAGACCTGGGGCTGTGAGGGGGCAGACCTGGGGCTGTGAGGGGGCAAACCTGGGGCTGTGAGGGGGCAGACCTGGGGCTGTGAGGGGGCAGACCTGGGCCTGACCTGGGGCAGACCTGGGGCTGTGAGGGGGCAGACCTGGGGCAGATCTGGGGGGTGGGGGGTTCAGGTATTCAAATGACCACAGATACAATCAAACTACTGCAGTATCCATGTATTTAAATACTCTCACTCTGCACAGTACTATCATTACTGCAGGATTTAAGTACTGATCACAAATACTATAACATTACTGCAGGATTTAAGTACTGATCACAAATACTATAACATTACTGCAGGATTTAAGTACTGATCACAAATACTATAACATTACTGCAGGATTTAAGTACTGATCACAAATACTATAACATTACTGCAGGATTTAAGTACTGATCACAAATACTATAACATTACTGCAGGATTTAAGTACTGATCACAAATACTATAACATTACTGCAGGATTTAAGTACTGATCACAAATACTATAACATTACTGCAGGATTTAAGTACTGATCACAAATACTATAACATTACTGCAGGATTTAAGTACTGATCACAAATACTATAACATTACTGCAGGATTTAAGTACTGATCACAAATACTATAACATTACTGCAGGATTCAAGTACTGATCACAAATACTATAACATTACTGCAGGATTCAAGTACTGATCACAAATACTATAACATTACTGCAGGATTCAAGTACTGATCACAAATACTATAACATTACTGCAGGATTTAAGTACTGATCACAAATACTATAACGTTACTGCAGGATTCAAGTACTGATCACAAATACTATAACATTACAGCAGGATTTAAGTACTGCTCACTCAGATGTAATGAACTGTTAATAATGAAAGTGTCAACACAGTAGGACAGGGCACAGGTCAAAAATACTGTTTATATTTCTTAATAACAAACTGCAAAAGTTAAGAAAATATATTTTTCCAGAGCATAAGGAAAATGTCCCAGTTTCATTATTTGTATGAATGAGTAAAATCAGTTTGCAGTTTTCTGTTCACTCAGATCCTGAACCACAGACACATGTTCCTGTTCCTCTGTGTGAGGAACTCTGCAGAGTCTGAAGGTTCCTGAGGGCCCCTCTCTGAAGGGGAGCTCTGTCTCTGCCGGGGTCACTGCAGAATGACCCCTCACTGTATTCGGCCCGCCCACTTTTGCCGTAAATACTAAACCGCATTTTCCGTGGGGAGGCACTTCCGGTTCAGTGAGAATCCCGTTCAGCTCAATGGAGAATTTGGGAAAAGTTTTGCAGATAAATAAAGTTTATTTGTGTGAAATGTTCAAGCGACCAACACGTCGCACTTGTTTACTGTTCATTTAAATTAATACAAACCCACAGCACCTTGTGATGTCATCATGTGGTGATACAGGAAGTGCTCCACTGTGTTTTTAAACTCCACACACCTTCACTAGAATCATTTGGATCATTTCAGTCCTGGAATTGTCGATCTGAACAGAACTAAAGGTAAAAGGAGCTGTTCACTTGAAAACTACCACTTCATATTTTGAGTATTTTGAGCGTTGGAGATGTAGACGGACTAATTAAGGATTACTCCTGGTCTGTTTTTGAGGAGGTAACAGCATCAGAACATGGTTTAAAGCTCATAAGAGTCAGTTTTGTGTAATATCAGACCTGTAACTCTCAGATTGCACATTTGTTGACCTGGTTTATGGTTAATTTCTCTGTAATCACTGGGTTTGGTGGTTTAAAGTCCTCAAAATGGAGACAGTAAATACATCAGCAGCACCAGAGAGACATGAGTCTGACGGGATGCTTCTAACACGGACTCAGGTTTGGAATGTTTCTGTCCCACTGCACCACAAAGGCCTGGTCAGGGGCAGTGGGCAGGGAGTGACCAAGGATTAGGTTCAGGGAGGGAGCAGAGAGTGTCCAGGGGCAGGGGCTGGGGGCAGGGGCTGGGGGCAGGGGACAGGGGCAGGTCAGGGGGCGGTGGTTCTGTGGATGAGTGGGCACGTTGGCTCACATCATGTCTGTGTTTTTAGCTGAAAGAGCGTCTGCTGTGGGGCTCTGATACAGGAGGACCAGACCAAATGTCCAGTGGAATGTTCCCACAGACGTCAGACACTGTCCTCGCTCTGGTCCAAACAGGCGCCGGGCTTTTGTGTGATTAAAAACACAGTGTGGTCTGATGTGTGTTTGTGTTTGTGTGGGCAGAAGAGCTCAGTCTGCTGTTGTGGAGGCTCAGGGTTATGGTCACGGTTCTCTGCTCTGTGGCCTCTTCTCTGAGATGTCTCTAGTTTCTTCATCACTGACAGAATGGTCCATCACTGTTCGTCCTCCTTCACTGCCTTTAGAGGTGTGTCCCACAGATGTTTCTGTGACTGTGGCTCCCCTCGGTGATGTGCTGACTCAGGGGCCTCTTTGCACAGTCTGCACTTTGGCTCTTGTCTGGTGTGGTGGATCTGGTGGTGGATCTGGGCCTGCTCCTGTGCTCCAGGATGAGAGCCTGTGTCCTTCAGACCTTCTCTCTGGAGGCAGGGGGAGGGTTTCTTGATTTCAGGCTCTTCGGTTCTGGTGGTGCAGCTCATGTGGGGCCTGTCCGCTCATGGACCTGACGCCCCTGAGTTCTTTCTTGTACTTCTGAACTGTTGTTCTACACAGCGGCAGTCCAAAGTCTGGACACACTTTCATTTTGTGTTTTCATGTGAAATCATCAAAACTGTGAATGACACTGTGAAATGTGAAATTACGCCGAACATTTTTAGATTTGGCATTTCTTGACCCTGACACGGCTCAGGTGTGAAGAGAAACCGTTTCAGGGACTCAGAAGGCAGAGGGTCTGCAGCTGTCCACAAAGCAAAGGGTGGAGACTTGTTTGGTAAACGTAAATAAAAACCATTAAAAGTGAAGAGCGGCGGTGTAGAAGTACAAATACACTCCTCAGAAATGGTGACGAGTCGTTGTCTCTAATGGAAGATTTTAATGGGACCAGATCATGATAAAAATGACTGAGCCCTGCCCTCACAGGCCTGTGTGTTTGTTTTCTGTGGCCCCCGGGCCCCGGCCCCTGCAGAGCACCACTGTGGGGGAGACACCTGAAACAGGACGCAGTTACATAAGACCCTGTGTATGTATCTCTGAAGGAATGTAGTATCTGAGCTCGGAGCAGCTGAGTGTGAGGTCAAAGGTCAAAGGGCTGAGGCACAAACACAAAAACACGCTGAAAACCGGCTCTGAAAACCAGTCCGAGTACTTTTACTCAAGTAAGAGCTGAAAAGGTAATGAGCCAAAGTAAATCAGATCTGAAGGAGCTGCAAGAAACAAACGTTCAGGTGGATTCAGATCGTCACTTTAGACTCGCTCACAGGAAGAGGAAACACAACTTTTACTCGAGTAAAAATACTGTTACTCTATACAACATGGAACTTAGAGACTGACCAATATATTTTTCTCATGGCCGATGGCGATTTCGACTGTTTCAAATTCAGAGCAACTCGGCCGATATGAAGGGCAGATTTTGATTATTTTCTACAATTTCTGTTATTTAAATTTACAAATTCACCCAGCCATTCATTCAGCCTTTTTTTTTACCACAAACTAGAATCTGGAGCTGTAGTCACTTTTTGTGCAGTTTTCTTGTCGTATTAAAGTGTTCAGATAAAACTTTATGTGTATTTTTGGGTAGCAGGTCGAACAAAACCAAATATCGTCCTGTGCTGGAGATTTAAGATTTAAGACTTTTTGGCCCATAGGCTAAAAAGTCCAAATATCGATGTGATAAATCGACCAAACTGTTGCTGCGTTTCAGACGACATCAGAACATTCTATAGGCCGATGTGATTTAACACAGAGGGGAGCAGCTAAAACAAATGGAGTTAAAATGCAGTTCTTTGTTGCTGTACATGAAGCTGATGGTTCTATTCCCTGATACAAATGATCAGGTTCAACATTTGTGAATTTCCTTTTTAGAGATTCACTTAGAGATCAAGTCAAAGCACAAACTCTGGACCTCTCTCTCAGAGTCAACGATTCTCGATTCTTTTAAGTCTCATTTAAAATCACACTTTCACTTCACCGGCGTTTAACCCGGCGGGAGAACTGCGTCGTCCTCTGACTCTTTTATTTTCTTTAATTTTCTATTTGCTAATTTTTGTATTTTTTATGTTTTTGATTGACTTGCTCATTTCTTTTTTATGCTTTGTTTTATTTAATGTGTTCCTAAATGTGTAAATGTACAAATAAAGATAAACTGGAATGGAATGAAAAATAATCAATAAGGAAATCTGAGAGTATGACGACATCGCAATCGGAAATCTAAAAATCTCTGTTGTTTAGTAAAAGTGTGGAGTTTTTTAAAAAAGATACTCGAGTAAATGCACCAGTATTTGCCGTGTCACTGCTGCTTTAAACCTATAGATTCCATCTGACCCGTGACGTCAGCGGCCCCGCCCCCCGCGCTCCATCGCCTGCAGCTTTGACCCACTTCTGCTCGGCCGGGCGGGTTATGCAACACGACGACAGCGGTGCGGCTGTTATCAGAAACTCTATGAGCGCTGCTGGTCCTGGTCCTTTCACCGCTGCAGGGAGCGCGTTCGGAAAACCATTAAAGCTGCACCGCGTAACATTTCTAAAGGAGCGTCCGCCACCTGCTTGTCTCCGTGGAAATGTTATTGCTTTGTCTAGAATGTTCCACAGTATAGACGTCTAAACATCTATACATTTTAAACCTCTTTATCACGAGGGAGGTTACAGCACTACACTACGTTACAGTTCAGATCTGTGGAGAGGTGTCCTTTTCATAGAGGACACCTGTATATTGTGACCAGGTGTCTCTGTTTACCCAGTCCCAGTTTTGAGCCCTGTGTCCCAGAAGACTTGTACAAAAGCAGCGATTAGTCCCAGTTTTATACAAGAAATATCCCAGGTGACTCTATTTTTGACCAATCTGAGCCACGTCAAGAGTAAAAAACGTAATATTTTGTCAAATGTTTTTGTTTAAACTCAGAAAACTCTGTTATTATTATTATTATTGATTATTATTCAGTGATTCACAAGTGAGCTGAGAACGGGCCGAGTGCTACTGATGTTCTTAATCACATTTTTATCACAAAATCTGGTCACCTTACGCCTTCAGTGAATAAAAACGATGGATGTTTAATGTCGTACTGTGGAACATTCCAGGCAAAGCAATAACATCTCCATGGAGACAAGCAGGTAGCAGTACCGCCGCAGTTCCTCAGTGCACCTTTAAAAACATAAGTGATCCGTGTGTTCGAGGAGAGCGACGTCAGGTTTGGGTCGGGGTCGGGGGTCGGGGGTCAGAGTTATAGGGTTAGGGTTGATCTGCGTTAGAGAAGAGCGACGTCAGGTTTGTGCCTCTGCTCCAGAACATGTTATGTAAACAGCTTATACGTGTACGACATTCTACAGGGACAAAACAGAGGGACAGAACAGAGGGTCAGGACAGAGGGACAGAACAGAGGGACAGAACAGAGGGACAGAACAGAGGGACAAAACAGAGGGACAAAACAGAGGGACAGAACAGAGGGACAAGAGAGAGGGACAGAACAGAGGGACAGAACAGAGGGACAAGAGAGAGGGACAGAACAGAGGGACAGAACAGAGGGACAAGAGAGAGGGACAAAACAGAGGGACAGAACAGAGGGACAAAACAGAGGGACAGAACAGAGGGACAAAACAGAGGGACAGAACAGAGGGACAAGAGAGAGGGACAGAACAGAGGGACAGAACAGAGGGACAAGAGAGAGGGACAAAACAGAGGGACAGAACAGAGGGTCAGGACAGAGGGACAAGAGAGAGGGACAAGAGAGAGGGACAAGAGAGAGGGACAAGAGAGAGGGACAAGAGAGAGGGACAGAGGGACAAGAGAGAGGGACAAGAGAGAGGGACAAAACAGAGGGACAAGAGAGAGGGACAGGACAGAGGGACAGAACAGAGGGTCAGGACAGAGGGACAAGAGAGAGGGACAAGAGAGAGGGACAAGAGAGAGGGACAAAACAGAGGGACAAGAGAGAGGGACAGGACAGAGGGACAAAACAGAGGGTCAGGACAGAGGGACAAGAGAGAGGGACAGAACAGAGGGACAGGACAGAGGGACAAGAGAGAGGGACAAGAGAGAGGGACAGAACAGAGGGACAAGAGAGAGGGACAAGAGAGAGGGACAGAACAGAGGGACAAGAGAGAGGGACAGAACAGAGGGACAAGAGAGAGGGACAAGAGAGAGGGACAGAACAGAGGGACAAGAGAGAGGGACAGAACAGAGGGACAAGAGAGAGGGACAAGAGAGAGGGACAGAGGGACAAGAGAGAGGGACAAGAGAGGGACAGAACAGAGGGACAGGACAGAGGGACAGGACAGAGGGACAGAACAGAGGGACAAAACAGAGGGACAAGAGAGAGGGACAAGAGAGAGGGACAGAGGGACAAGAGAGAGGGACAAGAGAGGGACAGGACAGAGGTACAAGAGAGAGGGACAAGAGAGAGGGACAGAACAGAGGGACAAGAGAGAGGGACAAGAGAGAGGGACAGAACAGAGGGACAAGAGAGAGGGACAAGAGAGAGGGACAAGAGAGAGGGACAGAATCTCCTCTGCTGCTTACAAACCTCTCCTGTCTCATTTTCAAAGGGAAGATCCTTGTCACATCATTAATTTGCTAAAACAAAAATATTTTGTCTTTTAAACGTCCCCAAACGTTTGTCCACTGAGACTTTGCAGGACAGGTGCTGTTAAAGGCAAGTACGATGCTGTTTCTGATTTGTTCTAATGTCGTTTCCTCATCACCAACAGACCTGGAGTTGTGTTTGTTTCATTCACACGTTTAACAGTTTCTTCTCTCAAACTGAAAACACTCCACTGTGTTTTTAAAGTCCACTCATGTTTCCTAGAAGAGTCCATTTTATGTAATATAGAACCTCACAATCGACAGAAAAATCACCATCAGAGCCTTGTGACTTGTACGACTTCTTATATTTCTGTGTTTTTGTGTCTCTGCAGCTCTGCCTACTCCAGCTGAAGTGGACAGTACAGGGGACATTGGACAGAGGACCACGTGGACAGTGGACCGCGCAGTGACCGGTCCAGGCCCTGATGTCCTCCTGACCTCCTGACCTGTCCCTCGTCTCTGTGGACTCTGTGTTCTTGTTAAAGGGACCGCCCCCGCCTCAGTGCCTTCTTCACTGCCCCCTAAGTGCGATTGGCAGGGTGACGTGGTGACCAGTGCCCGTACAAACTGACCAGGGCCACCCAGTGTACCCTGTTAAATCAGTAAAGCTGCACTATGGGACTTTTCTGGGAGAGCGTCTGCGACCGTCTCCATGGAGATGTTATAGAGCTGTAATAAAGTAATCAACTGTATCTCAGACTCAAACAGGTCCATATCAAACATTTAACAAAAACAATATTCCACAGTATGGCATTAAAGCTACACCTGCAGCTTTATTTAGATTTTATGAAGATGTGAGTCTGGTCACCGGGGAATTCCAAGTGATTGACAGGTGGTTTAGCCAATCAGGGACACCCACATGGTCCGCCCGTATAAAGGAAAAAAAGTAAAAAGCACAAAATTCTGTTCATCTGAGAGGAGAGAAATGTTGTATTTGTAAATAATGTGACCAATGATCTCCTTCGTTTCACACGTGTCACTGAAAAAAACAAACCTGATTGGACGATTACGTTTGACCGGGTTTGAGACCGGGATTTCAGTCTAGATCTGCCAGACAAGACAAAACTGAAGTGAAACCTGTTCAGTACAACAGGGGCGGTCAGATGATCCAGTACAGGTGGGAGCTTTAAAGATTTAATTATAAAAAAAGGAAATAAAATTAAAAATCCTTGAACCGACCTGTGATTTGGCATCATCACCTTCTTAATGCCGTACTGGACATCGAATGTTCTAAGCAAAACAACAACATCTCCATGGAGACCGGCAGAAAAGTCCCTTAGGCCACCTTTAGATGTTTGTAGCCCCATATTAGCTCTTATTTTGTGTGCAATAATGACTCGTGCTAAATTGGGAACATGACGCACCTAAAGGCAGTCTGAACCAAAAGACGAGACGACTGCGCTGAAAGTCCCACTGAACCCAAAGAAACGACAAATCAGACGTCAGAGGATGTGCAGGAGAGGGGCGCCGTGGACACAAACCGTCACTACCACGCCCCGATCAAAAAAAGTGTAAAGATTGTCTGAAAATTCACAAAATCGATTTAAACGTCACATTTTCAGGAGCCTGTGATCACTTGGAGCGTTCGTGGTCCTGTTTAGGTGTTTGCGACTCGCCGAGTTTTCTGGTCAGATTGTGTTAAAATGAAGCTCAGATTAAAGTCTAATAAAGCGTCAGACAGAGCAGGGCCTACAGTTAACGCCACACCCCCAGAGAACGTTAACAATATCAGCTAAACCACCGCCTAAACAAACATAATTTAACATTTTAACAGTAAAATATACCAAAGAATACTTTTAACACAATCCTAGTTATTATTTTATATTCACATTTCAAACACAACACTCGATGGATGAGAATGTAGTTTTCAACAACAAAAAATATTGTATTGTCTTTGAAATTCCCAGTTGGCCTTATACCAGCTTGAAAACAGACCAAGACTTTTCTAAAACAACGCTCTCAAATTGTGAATTCAGATGAATCTTTATTCTCGCCGTTTTGCCGTTTTTCCCCGTTTTCAGCTTCACCCGAACACGTCTGCTCTGACATACGCACTTCCTTCTCCAGTTTTATTTTCTTAATCGGTGATTTTTTTTGCGGACGTCAGCGTACTTCTTTCTTTTACGAAGTCGTTTTAGATCAACATTGCGATTTAAAATGTGCAAATTATAACGTAACGATCCGCAGGTGTCAGAGATTAGAAATATAAAAGACACAAGCACAAAAGGTTCTACCCACGCTGACCGGAAAACGTTTGGAAACATGCAGACGACGACTTCCGGTGTAGTTCCCGACTCTGGGCATGTGATAAAACAATAAAACCGTGGATTCAGCAGCAGCGTCTTCACAACCTGCCGAAGCTTTACATGAGGACGGGACTCTGATCGTGTCTTCAGAGTCACTTCAGAGGTGGATCTGACAAACATAACGGAACGCTACAGTGACGTCTTTTTATTTATTAAGTTAGACAAATTATAAAACACAAATTAAAAGAAAAAAAGAAAGAATACAACAACATCTAGATGAAGAAAACAGGGCCATTTTCTCAGTTTTCCCAGATTTTTTCCCCCTGCAACAAAGCTTTGCTAAAATGTAAGATATAAACACTTAAATCTATCAGAAAATGAAAAAGTAGTGAAATGATCTGTCCACGCAGCAAGATCTTAAAATAAACGACCTCTAGACTAGAATTAAACAGTCTCTGGTCTAGTAAGTCAATAATAAACCTGAAAACAAGATGAATGACCTGATAGAAGTTTTAAAATCTTGGCCAGATCAGAGAAATTTGCTGAGTACTTTCGCCAGAAGAGCCCAAAGGAAGTCGTCATCCGCGGGTTTCCAAACGTCTTCCGGTTTTGTGACGTAAGCGTGAACAGAACCCACAGGTCTGCTTTAAAAATAAGGGTGTGACGTGAAGTTTCTAAGACAATCACTCTGGGGTAAAACCTGAGTCTAAACCAGGGCGTTTCCAGCCATATATCAGCACATTTCTCGTGGATTGCAAAAAAAACCCAAAAAACGTGATTGTTGTTATTGGTAGATTATAACTTTTGTCCATTCTCGCGGCCCCTCCCTGCAGATCCAGCCCAGTCAGTGGAGTGTACATTGTCCTGACGCGTGTCCACAGAAGATGGCCGCTCTGTAAAGATTGTACCGTCATTGTCCCCCTCGACTCACACATGGACAGAGTTGAGGGATCATTCACATCGTTTAGTCTTAATATTTGACACAGACCTCTTCAGTATTCAAGAATCTTACAGGAAATGGAAAAAGGCGGACCTCTCAGGGGCGTCGCGGTGCCCCGGTTTGGGCCTCGCTGGAGTCTCTGAGGGGCCTCGTCTGGAGCTAACGTGGTTCGGAAAACTCAGGACCAGAGCCGCCTCAGCGCACGCCCTCCTCCTCACTGCAAAAGAATTATATCGGCATGATTCGTGTGTGGAAAATATGAAAAATGTCCGACTTTATTCCGAAACTACGGAATTTACTTAAAGGGTCCATGTTTACGCAATGTTCTAATGTCGTTTCCTCGTCAAACACCTGGAGTCGTGTTTTGTTTCATTCACATGTTTCACACACAAACTCTGCAGATTTAACACGAGTTCTTCTCTCAAACTGAAAACACTCTGTTCCACCTTGTGATGTCATCATGTGGTGATACAGGAAGTGCTCCACTGTGTTTTTAAACTCCACACACCTTCACTAGAATCATTTGGATCATTTCAGTCCTGGAATTTTCAATCCTTACTGGACTAAAAGGAGTAAAAGTGAAGTAAAAAGGAGCTGTTCACTTGAAAACTACCACTTCATGACATCACAAGGTGGAGCATTTTGAGCTTTGGAGATGTAGACAGACTAATAATAAAAAGTTAAACATGCAAATGAAACAAAACTCAACTCCAGCTCTGTTTTTGAGCATTAGAACGTGATTTAAAGCTCACAGGAGTCAGTTTTGTTTAATTTAGGAGCTTAAAATGATTCAGAATCCACATGGTTCTGCTTCATGTCGATATAATGTTTTGCTCAGTGCGGCACGTTCTCCTCCACCGCCGGGCCCACGGGCTGAAGCTGTGGCGCTTTAGCTGATGAAATGAAGTCTGACCCTACAGGTAAAATCCTGTGAACTGTGTAACTCCTTATGCCCTCCCTGTGCCCGCCGGTGGGACCCGTGCCGTGCCCTGGTGGGGGGCAGGTCCGCTTCGGCGCGCTTCTACCTCAACCTCACCCTCCCCACGGCCGACTCAGAGGACGCCACAATGTCCACCTCGCAGTAAAGTACACTCGAGTCCTCCAGTACCAGTACACACAACGCCACACCGTTTACCTGTGCCCCGTCTTCTCTTAGTCCAACCCCGAGGTGGGCAGAGTACCAGGAAATGTACTTATACTTAAAGAGTACTTCACAGTTACTTTTGATGCTTTGCAGTGGTTGCAGTTTTTCATTTCTATGGTGAAATGTTTCTGTAGTTACCATGGTGACGCAATGGACACAAAATAGTTTTAAAATAGTCTGAAAACTCAAGTAAAAAACAACAAAATAGATTTAAACAGCACATTTTTAAAGGATGTGTTGAATCGGTGCAAAGTATCAATAAGAGGAACATCTGATTTATCAATTAAAGTTTAAAGGACAAAAAAACATGAAAAAACTTGTGTTTTCAAAAGATGAAATGAGACGAACTGAATCAGATCTGAAGGAGCTGAAATAAACACAAACTTTCAAATCCAATCAACTTTATTTCTACAGAAGATTTCATAAAGAATATAAAACATATCCAATAGAAATATAAAATAAAACTCTATTTAACTCCACTAGTCCTCGTTAAGACAATAAAACTAATCAAATCAAATAAGAGCAAGAATAACAATAAATAATAAAAAGGTTAAAAAAAATAAAAAATAAAATAAAAGACACAGGGGACCAGACGACTCACACTGTGCTAAAAACCAGAGAATAAAAATAAAAAATAAAATAAAAATCATATTGTCACATAAAACTTTTGTCACTTTAGACTCACAGTGGGAAGAGAAAGTACAACTTTTACTCAAGTAAGAGTAAAAGTACTGTTACACTGTACTATATACGTATTACTCAAGTAAAAGTACTGTTACACTGTCCTGTATACGTATGAGTAAAAGTACGGCGTTTGAAAGTTACTCCAATAAATATATTTGAGTAAAAGTAACTGAGTACTGCCCACCTCGGCCCGTTCTGTGTTTTTAAGAACACGCCTCCTTTTACGCTGCGTTCAGGTTCTGTCAGTAAAACCTAGGTACGTACTGAGCGTGGGTTCTTCCTTCGTGCACTTGAACGCAGCACAGAGCTTCCACATCCACTCTGACACTACAAAGTACTTCTACACAAAGTACTTCTACACAAAGTACTTTTACATAACGAAGTAGTAGTAGTACACACGTCTCCAAACATCACTGTAGTCATTCCATCTTCACACTGTTGCGTCCAGAGTCCAGCGGCGTGCCCAGCCACGGGTGCGCGAGCTGGGGTCAGCGCGGACACGGCGAGCCCCCGATCCCCTGACTCCGCCCCCACAGCCACGCAGCCCCTCCCCCTCTCCACTTCAGTTTTTTATGGGACTTTTTGTACAGAATGTGTTTGTACAGAATTGTATGTTTCACCTGTGAATGGTTTTTGTTATGAGCCAATAGACGTTTGACATGTCGACGCTGTAAATATGTTTGACTTTTCTTGAAATAAATAAAGTCATAAAGTTCACCCGAATCTGCGGCTCCGTGTCAGAACGTTCTAGAGTCTGTCCTGATGTCAAAGGTCACACGTACATGAGACGGTTTAGGGCCAAAAACCTCCTGTGTGACACTTTATTTTGTGTCCCAGTTCAGGAAAGATCTCGGCACGTTTGAAGAAACCGTCGTGTGGGTTTTTCAGTGCTGAAGGTCTGAGGATGAGGAGGATGAGGAGGTTCACGCGACGAAATTTGTTTTATTTGAATTATTTCTTTACTCGATGTTTTCGTGCCATGGACCGACCTCCTCGTCCAAACCTGAGCAGGACCTCACCCACATTGCCCAGTATGAAAGTGGAGTGTTGGAGTGTTGGTGGTGCTCGGAGGGGCTGATGGTGCAGATCGGCAGCCTCACTCCTGTCAGTCTGTGGCTACAATAGTAGTTTACAACCACAAAGTGTCGAGTGAGAAAATAATGCTGAAAAGTGTCAAAGTGTCCAAAAAAATTAATAATAATAATAAAAACACAAATTGAATGGATTATTAACTTAATATAAAGTAGCCACAGCTGTCCTGGGGCAGACTGACAGGAGAGAGGCTGCCAATCTGCACCATCGGCCCCTCTGACCACCAACACACGCACAACACATTCATACTGGACTGTGGGTGAAGTGTCTTGCCTAAGAACACAATTCAAGTTTCCTCTAAAGCTGCTCCACTGTGGCCCTTGGTTTCTGATCCAAGTCCTGACCAGATCCAGATCCAGGTCCAGGTCCAGTCCAGGTCCAGTTCAGCCTCAGAGGCCTGAGCAGATCAGGTGCACTCATTTGTCTAAACCAGAGCAGGTTCATATCTTCAGGAAGGTTCCACAATGATCTCTGCACTACAGCGGAGATGGACGCTCCTGCCTCATGGTCTCTCTCCTGTGGTCAGACCAACAGATGTTCTGAGGAGGATGGAGATGTTCTGAAGAGAATAGAGATGTTCTAAGGAGGAGGATGGAGATGTTCTGAGGAGGTCATTGTGGAGGATGGAGATGTCTGAAGAGCATGGAGATGTTCTGGTCTCTATCACAGGTTCTTATGGTACAGTATTACTCAAGTGAAGTGCAAAGTAGTGGTCCTAGAATTTACTAAAAAAAAGTATTTAGGGAAACTACTTCTCAAGTGTGACTTAAGTTAAATCTGTAAAATAAATCTGTAATGGGAAGGAAACGCATCAAATAAAAAGATTCTGGTGCTGGTGGGATCATAACGTGCGTATAAATAATCTTAAATATCTTCTTTATGTCTTCTTCTACGGGGAGAAGACATCTGAAGTGTTCCTCAAACATGTGAATGAAACAAACACGACTCTGGGTTTGAGGAGGAACATCTGAACAGGATTTAAACCTCTCAAGAGTCCATTTTGTGTGATGCAGGAGCTTTAAATGTGCACTGTTTCCTCTGTGGTCCATCACCGTCTTGTCTCCATGGAGATGCTGTTGTTTTTGCTGAAATAATTCACTATATGATATTAAAATTAGCTGTCACCATAGGCACAGACACATGACACCACCAGTTACAGGCCAGATCTGTGGAAAGGCGATACAGCTCACAGAAAGAATACATATTTTTATTTTTCATTTCAGTTTTAGTTGTATATTAAATCTTTATTCTTGTGTATGCACATTCTTACTAGTGTTTTTTTTTATTATTATTAATTTAAATGGCTTATATTATGCAAAACTGACAACATTATAACATAAATCACAAAACAGAGTAACACGAGCCTTTTAAATACATTTTTTTCTCTGTTTTGGGGTTTGAGGCCCCTGGGGGTCCGGGTCCAGGGCTCTGATTGGTCCTTGTTTTTGCACACTGCCCGACTGTTACACTGGTACACTGTGTTCTCTTAGCGCATTTGTGCGTTTGTTTGTGTGTGTGTGTGTGTGTGTGTGTGTGTGTGTGTGTGTGTGTGTGTGTGTGTGTGTGTGTGTGTGGAGGAGAGGGGGGGGTTAAAAGCATCGGGTGGAGATTCAAACAGCTGTGACACGCGCTCAAACCGTCCAATCGGAGCTGGAGCTGCAGTGTACGAGGGCGGGACATGGGAGACTCCTGGATTATAGAATGAGACCTGCTGTTTTTATCTACAGCAAAAAAACTGGTGTTCAGAACACGGAAAAAAACGAAGAGATAAACAGATCACACAGAGAGAGAGAGAGAGAGAGAGAGAGAGAGAGAGAGAGAGGTGGAGAGAAGACAGAAGAGAGAGAAAAAAGAGAGGGAGAAGAAAAGAGAGAGGAGAGGAGAGGTGGAGAGAAGACAGAAGAGAGAGAAAAAAGACCCTCTCTTTTTTCTCTCTCTTCTGTCTTCTCTCCACCTCTCTCTCTCTCTCTCTCTCTCTCTCTCTCTCTCTGTGTGATCTGTTTATCTCTTCGTTTTTTTCCGTGTTCTGAACACCAGTTTTTTTGGAGGAGAAAAGAGAGAGGAGAGGAGAGGTGGAGAGAGGAAAGCGAGAAGACAGAAGAGAGAGAAAAGAGAGAGGGAGGAGAAAAGAGAGAGGAGAGGAGAGGTGGAGAGAGAAAAGAGAGAAGACAGAAGAGAGAGAAAAGAGAGAGGGAGGAGTAAAGAGAGAGAGAGAGAGGAGAGGTGGAGAGAAGACAGAAGAGAGAGAAAAGAGAGAGAGGAGAAAAGAGAGAGGAGAGGAGAGGTGGAGAGAGAAAAGAGAGAAGACAGAAGAGAGAGAAAAGAGAGAGAGGAGTAAAGAGAGAGGAGAGGAGAGGTGGAGAGAGAAAAGAGAGAAGACAGAAGAGAGAGAAAAGAGAGAGAGGAGTAAAGAGAGAGGAGAGGAGAGGTGGAGAGAGGAAAGAGAGAAGACAGAAGAGAGAGAAAAGAGAGAGAGAAAGAGATAGAAGACAGAAGAGAGAGCGAGAAGACAGAAGAGGGAAAAGCGAGAGAGAAGAGAGGAGAGAAGACAGAACAGAGAAGAGAGAAAGAGAAAAGTGAGAAGACAGAAGAGAGGGAAGACAGAAGCGAGAGAGAAAAGAGAGTGAGAGAGAAAGAGAAGAGAAAGAGAAGAGGCAAGGGGTGGGAAAGAAAGGGGGTGAGAGGGTTGGTGAAGGAAAGGGAGAAAGAGAAGAGAAAGGACTAAGACTAAGAGAGAAAGGAGAGAGAGGTGAGAGGGTGAGAGAGAGAAAGAGAAAAGAGACACACACACATAAATAAAGTAATAAAGTTCAAGATGGGTGGGAAAGGAAAGGGGGAGAGAGAGAAAAGAGAAAAGCGAGAGAGAATAGATACGTCATATTATGCAAACACCCTGCCTGTTTAGCTTTGCCTTTTATTGAAATTTTATACTTTTACTTGTTTTTATTATTCATATTTTATTTTATTTATTTATTTTTTAGCTTGAACTCATATTCTTTTATCATTTTTAGGATTTCCAGTGTTTTCTCTGTAGGAGCCTCTGCACCGGGAGCAGTGGTCGGCTGCGGCTGCCGGGGTCTGTCCTGTGGGCTCCTGGTGGAGGGATGGTGCTTGAGCCTCATCTCTCCAGGGCCCTGTGGTGGTTCCTGGCGGCGGAGGACGGCTCTCTGCTCCTGGTGTAAACGGCTCCTCTGGTGTAGACGGCTCTCTGCTCCTGGTGTAGACGGCTCCTCTGGTGTAGACGGCTCCTCTGGTGTAGACGGCTCTCTGCTCCTGGTGTAGACGGCTCCTCTGGTGTAGACGGCTCCTCTGGTGTAGACGGCTCCTCTGGTCCTGGTGTAGACGGCTCCTCTGGTGTAGACGGCTCCTCTGGTCCTGGTGTAGACGGCTCCTCTGGTGTAGACGGCTCCTCTGGTGTAGACGGCTCCTCTGGTGTAGACGGCTCCTCTGGTGTATTCAGCCTCACATTTTACTATGTGTAGTTTTATGTATTTTAGCATGTTAGTGTGTGTGTGTGTGTGTGTGTGTGTGTGTGTGTGAGTGTGTGTGTGTGTCTGTGGTTTTGCTCTGAGACTGTGGCACCATTTTTGGACCAAGAACAACATGTCCTGAACATACAGAACAGGGAGAGGCCTATGGACACACACACAGACGCACACACACACACACACACACACACACACAAACACACACACACACACACACACACACACACACACACACACACACACACACACACACAAACACACACACACACACACACACACACACAGAGCAGGAAATACAGAAGTTCAACAAAAACAGTGACGATTACATAACAAAACTCTCAGTCTGTAGTTCTGTGTTTGCTGTTTGTATTTACAGAAGTACATGAGTTTTTCTTTGCAGTAAAATGGACTCTGTTATACTTTTATCGGCTTTATTCACACTGCAGGAAAAAAAACTGGCCAAAATGTAAGATATAAACACTTAAATCTATCAGAAAATGACTTAAAAGTAGTGAAATAATCTGTCCGTGCAGCAAGATCATTTTACTTGACAAGATATCTTAAAATAAACTTCCTTTAGACTAGAATTGAACAGTCTCTGAACTCGTAAGTCAATAATAAATCTGAAAACACGATGAAGAACCTGATTTAAGTTTCAAAATCTCGGCCTTTGACCATTTGACCATCACCGTTTGCATTATTCTAAAACTAAACTGAGCAGGCTATTCCCTTCTCCAGATGCCTAATGGTTCAGTGGATCATTTGTTTTTTGTGTGTCCTGTACTCAAAAACTTTCAGTCTGAGATTTTTCATTTATACAAGAACATTTCACCGCCTGATGTTCTGACGGTGGCGCTTCGGTATCCGGATCGAACACTGACACTTTCCCAGGGAATTCAGCAAACCGTTATGTTTGGAATGATTATCGCAAAGAGGAATATTCTGAGGAAACGGAAGGACACAACACCTCCCTGTTTTCATAAACGGTTAAACGATTTAAAATCGGACTGGGAATCTGTACGTTCTGGAAAAGTCCGTGAGTTGGTTTTCGCTCTCACCGCCCAGTCTGTTCTTAAATTCCTACCGTGGGCCGATTCGTGGGGGAAAAGTCCAGGGCCGTTTTTTGGTCCCAATCCGCCCCTGTTTGTTTGTATCTTGAAGAGATTCGGTACAATCTGTGAAATCAGCGATAAATTCACATAAATTTGGGGACCTTTTATAGATCATATGAAACAGAGGACTTGACCTCAAAAGGACTAACTTCTTATTGGAATTTTTTAGACATTGCTTTGTTTTTTTTGTTTTTTTTTGTACATATTGTTTTTTTTTTACATTTTTTTGTACATTTTTTTGTACATATTGTGCACTGGTAGTGTTTTTTTTTTTTTACATATTGTTTTTTTTTTTTTTTGTACATATTGTTTTTTTGTTAAAAAAATTTTTGTACATATTGTGCACTGGCATTTTTTGAAAAAGTGAAAACCAAATAAACAATATATGCAAAAAACCAAAAAAAACCAAACAAAAACAAACAAAAACAAACAAAAAACAATAAAAACACACTGTTTGTTGTGTAATGCCACTGTGAAGAGGTGTTCGAGAATCAGTTTTTTCAGCTTTAGTATTACGTTGTTTTAGACCAATGTGGCGTTTATAAATGAACAAAATGTAAAATAATCATCTGTGTTTTATTTTGTGACTAAACACCAGATAAAAGCCGTGTCTTTTTAAAACCTGATATAAATAAACGCAGAGCAGGACTGAGGAGGTCTGACGGTACAGTGTGTTTTTCTGTTTGTCATTCATGTGTCAAATCAATAGTCCTCCTCACATCAATACGCAGTACTTTAAAAGTACTACGAGGAGCCGGACTGAGGACACTCCAGAGCCTCCAGGTCCTTCAGCTCATTCAGGACCACGGTCACGGGGCGTTCGATGTCTTCGTGAGTCACGTTATACTCGGCGTCTCATCTTCCATTAGTGTCCTGCTCCTGATGTGAGCTCAGAGCGGGTCGAAGATCCTTCAAGTGTCTAATGGAGCTCCTTCATCTGAGACATCGACCGAGACCTGGCAAAAGGACAACGGGCGGGGACCTGGCAGGAGGGACAGAAGACACAGACCTGGCACAAGGGACAGGAAACCGAGACCTGGCAAAAGGGACAGAAGACAGGGACCTGGCAGAAAGGAGAGAAGACGGGGACCTGGCAAAAGGGACAGAAGACAGGGACCTGGCAGAAAGGAGAGAAGACGGGGACCTGGCAGGAGGGACAGAAGACATGGACCTGGCAGAAAGGAGAGAAGACAGGGACCTGGCAGGAGGGACAGAAGACACGGACCTGGCACAAGGGACAGGAAACCGAGACCTGGCAAAAGGGACAGAAGACAGGGACCTGGCAGAAAGGAGAGAAGACGGGGACCTGGCAAAAGGGACAGAAGACAGGGACCTGGCAGAAAGGAGAGAAGACGGGGACCTGGCAGGAGGGACAGAAGATAAGGACCTGGCAGAAGGGACAAAAGACATGGAACTGGCACAAGGGCCAGAAGACAGGGACAGTGTCTCTCAGCTGGCCTGAGAGGAGCTGGAGGAAGTGTCTGGGGAGGGGGAAGTCTGGGCGTCCTACTCAGACTGATGTCTCTGTGACCTGATCCGGATAAAGAAGAAGAAGATGGAGGATGGAGGACAGATCTGACGTCTTCTGAAGAGTTTTAGTTTGAATCATCAGTGTGGTCCAGGCGTTTGGTTTTCAGTTCTGAGACCTTTGTCTACAGAATCAATATTTAACATAAATATCCGTATGAACCGCCATATTTGGATTTTAAACTGTCAGACGCAGATTTGTTGACCTGGTTTATGGTTAACTTAGATTTAGACTTAGACAAACTTTATTGATCCACAGGGGAAATGATTTGGACACAGCAGCTCAAACATCACAATATAAAATAATAACAAAGGTGTGTAGAATTCTTCAGTCGTCCAGGTAGAATCCAGGGCAAAAGGAGAAATTAAATTTTCATCTGGACAAAAGTTTATTTGGTTGCTGCTTCTTCAGTTCTGGTCAGAAGCTGGCCAGAGTTGGCCGCAATCTGCCGTACATCTCCACCTAAAAGGACCTCAGTCTGCCGTACATCTCCACCTAAAAGGACCTCAGTCTGCCGTACATCTCCACCTAAAAGGACCTCAGTCTGCCGTACATCTCCACCTAAAAGCCACGGGCCACTCCTTTGAGGACAGCGAGGTCCAGATCTTGGCCAGAGAAAAGAACTGGTTTGAGAGGAGGAGTTAAAGAAGCTATTTT
>CM057086.1:35582676-35587676 GCA_029959045.1 Taenioides sp. WSHXM2023 | reverse complement strand
TCTGGTCTCTGGTCTGGTCCTGGTCTCTGGTCTCTGGTCTGGTCTCTGGTTTGGTCTCTGGTCTGGTCTCTGGTCTCTGGTCTGGTCTCTGGTCTGGTCTCTAGTCTGGTCTCTGGTCTCTGCTCTGGTCTGGTCTCTGGTCTCTGGTCTGGTCTCTGGTCTCTGGTCTGGTCCTGGTCTGGTCTCTGGTCTGGTCTCTGGTTTGGTCTCTGGTCTCTGGTCTCTGGTCTGGTCTCTGGTCTGGTCTCTGGTCTGGTCTCTGGTCTCTGGTCTGGTCCTGGTCTGGTCTCTGGTCTGGTCTCTGGTCTGGTCTCTGGTCTGGTCTCTGGTCTGGTCCTGGTCTCTGGTCTCTGGTCTGGTCTCTGGTCTGGTCTCTGGTCTCTGGTTTGGTCTCTGGTCTGGTCTCTGGTCTCTGGTCTGGTCTCTGGTCTGGTCTCTGGTCTCTGGTCTCTGGTCTGGTCTCTGGTTTGGTCTCTGGTCTGGTCTCTGGTCTAATGGACCAATCTGGACCAATCAGAGCACGGCGTGGAGCATTTGGACCAATCAGAGGACGGCGTGGAGCGTTTGGACCAATCAGAGGACGGCGTGGAGCGTTTGGACCAATCAGAGCACGGCGTGGAGCGTTTGGACCAATCAGAGCACGGCGTGGAGCGTTTGGACCAATCAGAGGACGGCGTGGAGCGTTTGGACCAATCAGAGCACGGCGTGGAGCGTTTGGACCAATCAGAGTGCGGCGTGGAGCGTTTGGACCAATCAGAGCGCGGCGTGGAGCATTTGGACCAATCAGAGCGAGAGCTGCTAGAGCGGAGCGAGCGCGGCTCAGAGCGGCGAGGCTCAGTCTGACAAAGATCACTTTTAGGAGCTTTGAGGATTTAAGTTCATGTTGTGAAAATAGAAAAGAATCCTACAAAATCCGACCTTTGTGAAAGCCGGATGCCCTGTCAGAACACGGGCAGTTTGAATTCCCATAATGCATTGCGCTCTATGGGAGAATTCTGTCTGGAGCTGCAGTACCTGGAGCGTCCACTAGAGCGGCGACAGAGGGGGAGGGGCTTATCCAGGTTTTCTCCAGTTTTTATCACAGATCCGTGGTCCTGCTCCTGTCCAGATCAAACACAAACGACGACACCGTTCAGACGTTAAGCTGCAGCTCTGATGTTTTTTCAAGAACATCGAAAAGGATCTGAGTTCCGACTGTGACCAGAGACACTCATCCAGGAGCTGACCAACCCCCCCTTCAGCACACACACACACACACACGGACACACACACTCGTCTTCCTCCTCGTCTTCCTCCTGATTAGCCTCCTCTAATGAGTTTGTTACATGTTCCGTTCTGGGGAGTGTGGAGCAGATAATGAGCAGCCTGTGTTCCCTGTCTGAACACTGACACGCCGCTGACACTGGAGCGTGGGTGGAGGCGGCGGGTGCTCGGGTGGAGGCGGCGGGTGCTCGGGTGGGGATGGTGAGGATTAACGGACCACCTCATCACGTCTCCTTCAGAAGACGAGAAGCTCCTGTGATGAAACGCGACGTGAGTCAGAACTCGGTGAAGGACACGCAGCTTGAAGGAGTAAACAAAGACGAACTTCACTCGGAGCTCGTACTTGTACTCGTTCGGTGACATCACTCTGGGGGTGCTCTGCATGCGTGTCTACGGCGAAATCTTCGGCAGGTACAATCGTGACCTCGACGCAAACGCAACCTGAGAAAAATAAATGCAAAAATACAAAACAGCACAGTTTCGGGAGGCTGTGATCGATTCGTACTCTGCAGCAACATTCCCTGACGCTAACTGTAGGCACTGCCCTGTCTGCTGGGGGTTTATTAGAGTTAATCTGAGTTTTGTTTGAACGCAATCGGACGAGAAAGCCGACAGATTTTCAGTTAGTCACTCTCACCTTTTTGCTCTTTAAAGCCGTTTTGTTTTTGTCTGTTTTTGCTAATGTGCGCGTTGTGTCGCCGTGTCAACTGCTGAACATTCCGCTTACGCACATACATGTAGAACACCCCCAGAGTGAATTACCTCTGTTGCTGCGTTTCAGACGACGTCGCGACATTCTATAGGCCGATATTTTTTAATACAGACGAGAACAACTGAAGTAAATACAGTTCAAATGTGGGTTTTTGTTTAGTTACCGTTTTTTTGAATAAACTTTTTGACTATTTCATGAAAAAGTACAATCTGATTAATAGAAATTTGTCTCTTGCCCCCCAGATATGGAAATATGTTATAATCACATTGTAGAATCTGAAAACCGCCTCTACCGCTGCGTTTCAGACGACGTCACAACGTTCTATAGTCCGATCATATTTAATGCAGACAGGAACAGCTGAAGTAAATATTGTTGAGCTGCAGATTTTTGTTGTAATTCGGCAGTAATAGAAATGATCAGGTTCCATATTTGGGAATTGACCTTTCCGATATTTCATGGCGAAGTACAATGTGATTAAAAGGGAAAACTGGCACTGTCCCCCTTCAATATGGACGTATGACCTCATCACGTTCTAGGATCTGAAAACCGCCTCTACCGCTGCGTTTCAGACGACGTCACAACGTTCTTTAGGCCGACTGGTGGTTTTCAGATTCCAGAATGTGACGATGTGATTCTTTCAGATGGGGATTTGTATTTTGCCATGAAATATCGGAAAGGTGAATTCCCAAATATGGAAACTGATGATTTCTGTTACTGACTAGACCCAAGACCGTGGCGTATTACAACAAAAATTTGCAGTTAATATTGATTTTAGTTGCCCCTGTCTGTCTATAGAAGGTTGTGACGTCGTCTGAAACGCAGCGATAATATTAAATACAGATGTGAACAGCTGTGTGTGAAAGAGCCCATCAGCTCCTTCAATGTCCTTCTACCGTGTGGACAGAAACATGATGACACTTGTTCTATAAAACGTTTATGGAATCAGTTTGAACTTTTTCACTGGTCTCATGGTTTGGAGCATCTCTGTGAAAAACAAAACCTCCCTGAATCAGGTGGTTAAATGGAGGTGATGGTCCATCTTCAGATCCTCCTGGACTCTCTGGACTCAGGACAGTCACAGCAGATGTTCCAGAGGATTCTAAAACACCTGCAGAGTCCTCTAAACTCAGAGTTTCAGGCTTTTAGTCCCAAAATCTAGAACGAATCGTTTTAAAAGGAGTTTCGTTCCAACTGATATCGCACTTATGAATAAAATTTAATAGATTTTTCTATGATGTTAGTACCTTGTCTTGGAAATTTGTGTTTTTTATATATATTTAATATTTCTTGTGATTTCTAGCCATGAAATGGATGAATTAATTATTTATGGAACAAACCCATTCTGCACTGAAGCTCTGTGACACTTTATTTGTAACTGTGTTTTTATTTGTGTTTATCGTGTAGAGTTTGGATGAGTAAAATGTGAAATGTGAGACCCGAGTCTTAAATCTGCAAAACAAATTTACCTACGGGTACAAATAAAGCGACCGAACCGAACCTAAAATGAATATTGTTAAAATTCAGATTTCTGTTGTAATATGGCGAGTTCTACGGAGAAACAATGACGTTTAACATTTGTGAATTTACCTTTTGTATATTTCAGGGTAAAGTCCGATGTGATCGAAATGAAAAACTGTCTCCTGCCTCCGTCTGGGAGTGGAGACATCATCACATCCTAGAATCTGAAACCCGCCCATTAATACTTTGCAGTATTAATGTAATTACCATAAATGTTACCCAGAAACCGACCTGTAAACAAGGGCCAAAGCGAGTTTAACCGCACCGTAATTATAGTTCGATACATAACAAAACCTTTATTTAGTCAAATGAAGGTTTAAAGTGTCAGAAAAATGTCTTCTTTTTGTGTAAATTGTCTCTGCATTTTAGATATAAGGAATAATTCTTTTTTTTGGATCTCAGCTTCTCCAGTATCGGCTAATGAGGCTTTATATATTATTATTTTTCACAGACGGGGATGTGAAACTTGAATGAATATTTATCACAAGTGCGTTCTGTATTTTCACGTGGCCTTTAAAGGTCAGAGGGAACATTCATTCCTATAAATACAAAAGGCCTGAACCTGCAGATATGAGAGGCCGAAGTACCAAAACAGGCTGTCTGTGGTCTGCAGTGCCCTCTACAGGACAAACCAAAAACTACAATCATACCATCACTGGGTTTCCATGCTTCCAGGAGGCACTACACTGACTTAGATTCATTTCCTGGAGACTGATCCCAACCTTAAAGAGGGGGTGTTATGGAAAATCTATATATTTACTCTTCTACCGTGTTATAACGTCCTTGTCCAAAACCTGCCTGAAGAGGTTTTAGAGTCATCCATGCTTGTTTGAGTCATCTAGCGATCTTTCCCAGGCCTGATTAAAACCCTCCTTACGGTTAGCAGTACGAGTCTGTACGAGGCTCCGCCCACAAGTCTACGTCCCCCAGGCTCCCACAGTACGAGTCTGTACGAGGCTCCGCCCACAAGTCTACGTCCCCCAGGCTCCACACGACAATTCTCCATAAATTTACAAAAACATGAGACAAAACTGAACACAACAACTGGACAAACCTGATGTGATGCAGGAGTTTCATTAGTGCGACGCACACTGAGTGTGTTGGGATAGAGCTCTGAAGGGGGAGGGACTTAGCACAGAGAGGCTGAGTGTGTTGGGATAGAGCTCTGAAGGGGGAGGGACTTAGCATAGAGAGGCTGAGTGTGTTGGGATAGAGCTCTGAAGGGGGAGGGACTTAGCACAGAGAGGCTGAGTGTGTTGGGATAGAGCTCTGAAGGGGGAGGGACTTAGCACAGAGAGGCTGAGTGTGTTGGGATAGAGCTCTGAAGGGGGAGGGACTTAGCACAGAGAGGCTGAGTGTGTTGGGATAGAGCTCTGAAGGGGGAGGGACTTAGCACAGAGAGGCTGAGTGTGTTGGGATAGAGCTCTGAAGGGGGAGGGACTTAGCACAGAGAGGCTGAGTGTGTTGGATAGAGCTCTGAAGGGGGAGGGACTTAGCACAGAGAGGC
>CM057086.1:35560176-35577676 GCA_029959045.1 Taenioides sp. WSHXM2023 | reverse complement strand
GTGTGTGTGTGTGTGTGTGTGTGATTGTGTGTTACTGTGTTACGTGTGTGTGATTGTGTACTTTGTGTGTCTCAGCACAGCACATCCTTGAGGTGGACGGGAGACGAGGTTTGTTCAGGGGACTGTCCCCTCACATCATCTGCTGCGCCGTGTCCACTGTGGTCAAGAGGAGGGTCAAACAGGTACTGCCCTCTGACCTCTGACCTCTGCCCTCTGCCCTCTGCCCTCTGCCTATTCCCCTCTGCCCACTGCCCTCTGCCCTCTGCCCTCTGCCCTCTGCCTATTCCCCTCTGCCCACTGCCCACTGCCCTCTGCCCTCTGCCCTCTGCCCTCTGCCTATTCCCCTCTGCCCACTGCCCACTGCCCTCTGCCCTCTGCCCTCTGCCCTCTGCCTATTCCCCTCTGCCCACTGCCCTCTGCCCTCTGCCCTCTGCCCTCTGCCTATTCCCCTCTGCCCACTGCCCACTGCCCTCTGCCCTCTGCCCTCTGCCCTCTGCCTATTCCCCTCTGCCCTCTGCCCTCTGCCCTCTGCCCTCTGCCTATTCCCCTCTGCCCTCTGCCCTCTGCCCTCTGCCTATTCCCCTCTGCCCACTGCCCTCTGCCTATTCCCCTCTGCCCTCTGCCCTCTGCCCTCTGCCTATTCCCCTCTGCCCTCTGCCCTCTGCCTATTCCCCTCTGCCCTGTGGGAGGGGCACTCACACAGATTTACATTAAACTCATCTTCAATCACTAAAGACATATTTAATACAAATGTTTGTGTGTGCGTGTGTGTGTGTGTGTGTTGTGTGTTTGTGTGTTGTGCGTTTGTCAGATGGAGTTGCTCAGTACCAAAGAGGACCAGGAAACGTCACTCAAGGCTCTGGTCAAAGAAGTGAGTCTCAAATATTTAACATCTGCTATTTCAGTTATTTCACAAATACTTTTACTTCAGCTCAGTACTGCATCAATGTTGACCTATATACTCCCCGTGTATTCTGTGTACTCCCTGTGTACTCTGTGTACTCCCTGTGTACTCTGTGTACTTTGGTCACAGAGGGTTCCTCAGGTCACAGAGGGAACTCAGGTCACAGAGAGAACCCAGGTCCCTCTGTGACCTGAGGACCTGAGTTCTTCTGTTTTCTAAAGTTCTTCTTCTTCGTTTGTGCAGACGTCACATGAGATGCTCCTGCGATGTCTCTCCAGAGTCGCCTGTCACCCCTTCCACGGTGCGTCCATCTGTGTACTGTTGTGTTGTGTTGTACTGTTCTGTGTTGTGTTGTACTGTTCTGTGTTGTGTTGTACTGTTCTGTGTTGTGTTGTGTTGTACTGTTCTGTGTTGTGTTGTGTTGTGTTGTACTGTGTTGTGTTGTGTTGTACTGTTCTGTGTTGTGTTGTACTGTTCTGTGTTATACTGTTTTTGTGTTGTGTTATATTTTTGTATTAACGCCATGAGAACTTGAGAACATAAACACTTCTTTGCCGTCAGCGCCCCCTCATGGTCTGTTGTTGTGTTGCAGTTCTCTCGGTGCGGTGTATGGCTCAGTTTGTGGGCAGAGAGGCTAAATATAGGTAACTCCTGCTTTTCACATCTTTTCACACATCTGGAACTGACACACTCACCTGTCTCCAGCTCAGTTTACCGTGTGAACCGGCCTATTCTGACAGAGGAACACAAGGTTCCACACTGTGTCTTTAAGTGTCTGGTTCTGGTGTGTCTCCTGTTGCAGGGGGATCCTGAGCTGTTTGGTGCAGATCTTTAACGAGGAGGGGCTGGCGGGCTTCTATGTGTGAGTATCTGTGTGTGTGTGTGTGTGTGTGTGTGTGTGTGTGTGTGTGTAGGGGCCCCTGTACATGTGTGTGTATGTGTGTGTAGGGCCCCTGTATGTGTGTGTGTGTTTGTATGTGTGTGTAGGGGGCCCTGTACGTGTGTGTGTGTGTATAGGGTCCCTGTACATGTGTGTGTATAGGGCCCCTGTAACACATGTACCTGTGTTGTGTGCAGGGGCCTGGTTCCACATGTTCTGGGGGATCTTCTGTATCTCTGGGGCTATAACCTCCTGTGTCACTTCATAAACTCGTACGCGGACGACGACACGGTACGAAAATCTACAAATAAAAACACAAAAACACAAAATCAACAAAAGTAAAATATGACGAATCTTGTGTTTGTGTCCAGTTCAGTCAGGCCTCTGCCGTCAGGAGCTACACCAAGTTTGTCATGAGCGTAAGTCACACACCTGCTCTTAACGCTGCACTCCGTCACCTGCTTGTTTCTATGGATACGTCACTGCTCTGCCTGGAATGTTCCACGGTGACATTAAACAGCTCTACTTTACATTTATTCAGTCACAGGTGGTTTTAAAGCTCAAAAATACAGTGAAAAACAGACATTCTGACAGTGAGCGGGGTCGCCTCTCCACAGATCTGACCTGTAACTTGGTCTGGTTTGGTCTTCATGAAGATAGAAAGGTTTAATGCCATACTGTGGAACATTCCAGACAAAGCAAAAACATCTCCATGGAGAAAAGCGTTTGACGGACTTTTAGCTTTTACTGTGCTTATGCTGCGCCCATGGACTGTTTATATAAATGGACATGGCTAACCCGCTAGCTGTTGTGAAAAGGAAGTGAGCAGGGGCGCGCTTCCGGCTCCATCGACTCTGGCTCCAGTTCACTTTCTATTGAAAAACCGCTGCGGGTGACGTCACACTCTTTAAGCAGTCTGTGCCCTGTGCTTATGCCACGTGTTGTCCTTGGCACAGATCGCGGTGAACGTTCTGAGGTACCCCTTCACACTGGTGGCTGATCTGATGGCGTTAAACGACTGTGGGTGAGTGTCTGTGGTTGGGTCGGTATTTATTAAAAATAAAATTCATTAAAAATATGAAGAATATGGAATTAAAAACCAAAAGAGACGAGACCGAGAGAAGGACAAATAACCTGCAAAAGACTCCTGTAGCTTTAAATCATGTTCCTCCTCAAAAACACACCTGGAGTCGTGTTTGTTTCATTCACATGTTTGAGGAACTCTTTATTATTAGTCTGTCTACATCTCCAAAGCTCCAAACGCTCTGTTCCACCTTGTGATGTCATCAAGTGGTAATTTCCAAGTGAACAGCTCCTTTTACATTTAGTTCAGTAGAGATCGGCAATTCCAGGACTGAAATGATCCAAATTATTCTAGTGAAGGTGTGTGGAGTTTAAAAACACAGTGGAGCACTTCCTGTATTACCACATGATGACATCACAAGGTGGAACAGAGTGTTTTCAGTTTGAGAGAACAAGTCAGCGTAAATCTGCAGGGTTTGTGTGTTAAACATGTAAATGAAACAAAACACAACTCCAGGTGTTTGTGACGAGGAAACGACATTAGAGCATATCATAAACACTGCCCCTAGAGGACACATCAGACACATACGCTGCCCTCTGACCTCCCCCTGACCCCTGACCTCTGACCCTGGGCTGTGTTGCCGTGGTGATCCTTGTTTGTGTGTGTTACAGTCTGGCCGCTGGTCTTCCTCCGTATTCTCCCGTCTTCAAATCGTGGCTGCACTGCTGGAGCCATCTGCGCAGTCAGGTACAGTCGCGGAACATTCGACCTCCGCAAAACGAGAAAATGAGACGAAGGAGAGGGGTATTTGACTTTTCTTTTCCGGGGTATTAACTGTAACACAAACATATTTTGATATCACCATTTTCCTTTTATTGTTTTGAAAATGCGATGTCCACAGAAAACAACTTTGCTCTCTGTGTTAATTCAGTTTTTCCTCATCATAAACCTGTCTGAAGAGGTTTTAGACTCATCCATGGACGTTTGAGTCATCTAGTGATCTCTCCTGGGCCCTATTCACATGCTCCTTATGGTTCCCTGTACGAGGCTCCGCCCACAAGCCTACGTCACCCACGCTCCCACACGACAATCCTCCATAAATACACAAAAACATGACACAAAACTGTTCACAGCGACTGGACAAACCTGATGTGATGTCGCTCTGAAGGGGGAGTGACTTAGCACAGAGATCTTAACATGTTGTTTTGGGCGAATATAGTAAAAACTGATCTAAATATGTGATGTGTTACAGTTAATACCCCAGAGAAGTGACATTTTAAGTAAAAAGGCCCGTTTTTCTGTGCGGATTTTGATAATTCTCAAATTTTTACTTAAATTGGTGGGATAATACAGCTTATAAATAAACGTTTTACTCCAATCAAGAAGGAATTTGTGAAGAAAAGTTGAAAAATATGTTGAAAATTACAGGATGACATCACACTGGGAGAATTCTGTCCAAAATTTCGGCACAATTTACACCAGAAACACATTTTTATCTGAGACTTTAAATGTGATTTCAACAAAATAAAGGCGTTTTCTGCTCATTTTATTTGTCTAATCATCGTTTCTGTGGACGTTTGAGAAGATTTGGCCTCCTGATAGAATTCCAACCAGAAAGTAAAATTTGAAACCTAAAAAAAAGCCAAAAAAATTGTAAAATGTTTAAATGTAATGATGTTAACTGTGTAGTAAAATGAATAGTTCAGTCTGACATAAACACTTAGTCGGGCCCCTGAGAGTCTGGGTGTTTTCTGTGTTTTAGGGAAACCTGTTCAGAGGCTCCAGTTTGTTCTTCCGCCGGGTTCCTGCCAGTGTGATGCCCGCTGTGGAGCTCTGAGCACCCCGTCCTGCTGCTGCGCCCGTGTGCCCGTCCCTCCATCCACACCCTGGGCTCCTCCTGCTGGGGGTGTGCCCGTCCCTCCATCCACACCACCTCCAGGCCGCTCTGGTTCTGGAACTCAAATGTTCTCTAAAGTTTCCAGACATCAAACTCAGACCTAAACTGTTCTCCTCAGATGTTTCTCCAAACTGTTCTCCTCAGATGTTTCTCCATGCTCTAGTCGTTTCTTCTCACTGACCTTGCGAAGTTGAATTTGGAGTGATTCGCGTTTGAGGAATCTTTAAATCGTTTATTTTTGCCGATCTCTCCCCGTTTTCACCTCCACCGGTACACGCCCACTTCCTTCTCCAGTTCGATGTTCTTCATGGTGATTCTCGTAGGATTGGGCAGCATCGCATCGTCGTTTTGGTCCAAATGTAAAAAAACGCTCTGCTTTAGTGTGATGTAGATAAGATAAGATAAGATAAGACTTTATTGATCTCACAGAGGAGAAATTCTGTACAGATGTCCACAGGAGGACATTTGGACCAAAATGACTTTGCGACGCTGCGAAGAACTTCAGACTGGAGAAGGAAGTGCGTACGTCACAGTGGGCGCGAACCGGTGGAGCTGAAAATGAGGGAAGATTGATAATCTACAGTAGGCTCTATCCACGCTTACGTCACAAAGGAAGACGTTTGGAAACATGAAATGACGACTTCAGGTGTACAGTCCCTGACAAAAGTCTTGTCGCTTATCCATTTTGTAGAAACAAAAGCTTATAACCTGACTTTAAATTAATCGATTGGTTTTAGAAATGTCTCATATGAAAGCTAAAACCCTCCCAAATTATGCTCAATATACTAAAATAAATTTGCTTCACTGAAGAAAGATTGATCATTTAATGAACACAGAAAGGTCAGATTTTGGCAAGACAAAAGTCTTGTCGCCTTATCATATGATGCACCCAATCCTAGATTACAGCCTCACCTGTGATCAGTTACTGATCAATCAATTAGTGGGTGTGTATAAAAAGAACCCCAGCACACCAGACCTTCACATCAACTGCAACTTGACCTCTGACAACATGCCTAAGATCCACCCTGAGACCAAAGCGTTAATTATCAAGAGGCTGAAGACCAGATCCACTGCTGAGGTGGCTGACACCTTCAATGTGTCTCAGCGTCAAGTACAAAGAATAAGAAAAAGATCTGAAAAGACTGGAGATGTTTTTGACAAGCCCAGGTCCGGCAGACCCCGCAAGACAACTGCTCGGGAGGACCGTTTGTTGATTCGAAAATCCAAGGCCAGCCCCTTTTCCACTGCAGCAGAGCTCCACCAGGCCTGGTCACCTCAAGTCCCTGTGTCAACCAGAACAGTTTGTAGAATTCTGTCTCGAAATGGCCTCCATGGTCGAATCAGTGCACAGAAACCAGCACTAAACAAAAGGCAATTAAAAAACCGTGTGGCATTTGCCAAGGCCCACAGCCTGTTAAAAGGATGGACACTGGAAAAGTGGCAGAAGGTGGATTTCTCAGATGAATCCTCGGTTGAATTACATCACAGCCGCCGCAAATATTGCAGGAGACCTACTGGAGCCCGCATGGATCCAAGAATCACCCAGAAAACAGTTAAGTTTGGTGGTGGAAAAATCATGGTCTGGGGTTACATCCAGTATGGGGGTGTGCGAGACATTTGCAGGGTGGAAGGCAATATCAATAGCCTAAAATATCAAGAAGTATTAGCTACCTCTTACATTCCCAACCATAAAAGGGGTCAAATTTTGCAGCAGGATGGTGCTCCATCGCATACTTCTATCTCTACATCAAAGTTCCTCAAGGCGAAGAAGATCAAGGTGCTCCAGGACTGGCCAGCCCAGTCACCAGACATGAACATCATTGAGCATGTCTGGGGTGGAATGAAAGAGGAAGCATGGAAGGCAAAACCAAAGAATCTTGATGAACTCTGGGAGGCATGTAAGACTGCTTTCTTTGCTATTCCTGATGACTTCATCAACAAATTGTATGAATCATTGTCGAACCGCATGGATGCAGTCCTTCAAGCTCATGGAAGTCATACAAGATATTAAATATGGATCTCACAGCACCACTACTTAATTCACTGACGTTATGCAACATATTTTTGTATTTGAAGTAAATTATTTGTTCAATTTTCTGTAGGCGACAAGACTTTTGTCTTGCCAAAATCTGACCTTTCTGTGTTCATTAAATGATCAATCTTTCTTCAGTGAAGCAAATTTATTTTAGTATATTGAGCATAATTTGGGAGGGTTTTAGCTTTCATATGAGACATTTCTAAAACCAATCGATTAATTTAAAGTCAGGTTATAAGCTTTTGTTTCTACAAAATGGATAAGCGACAAGACTTTTGTCAGGGACTGTATTTCCCGACTCTGGGCTCGCTGACTGACTGCGATAAAACCCCCTGAAGTAAATGTCCTCAGCGGGAAAATTAAGACTGTTTGGAATCATGTGGAATTTGTCGCCCTCGTCTCGTCTAATCACATGTCCCCAGTGAACTCGGAGTTGTGCGTCAGTGGGGAAATGATAAAAACTGAGGTACGGTTGGAATTGTGGATTCGCCAAACATAACGGAACGCTACAATGACGTGTAGATGAAGAAAACTGGGACATTTTCTCATTTTTCCTAGATTTTGTCAGACTTATTACCGCAAACAGAACCCGCGGGAAGTCGTCGTCGCCTGTTTCCAAACGTCTTCTCTTATTCGTGACGTAAGCGTGAGAAAAGCCTGTGGCGTCTTTCAAACAGGAGAATAAAGATTCTAAATACTCTCAAACATGCACAAACTACTGTAAATACGATTTCGGTCAACGGTTAATGAGAAGGAAAACAATTATGACGTAGGTAAAAGTTGTGAAAAGTCCATTTTGCAGAGTGTGTCTCCTTTAAGCTTGGATCCTGACGTTGTGATTGGACTTGACTGGACAAGAAAATGCTTTTATTTCCATTTGAAATCCTGAATTTAAATGAGATCTGCAGTTTTCGGCTCCTGTGTGACGGAGTGGACACGTCACGGCCTGTTTTATGTTTGGTTTCTTTTCTTAATTTTTGACCCTTTCACTGAAAATGTCCTTTTTATTTAAGAAATCATCAGGTTGTACTCTTGTTACATTTACATGAGTACTTTTTTAATAAAATCATTCTTCTCGCTGTGTTTTTCAGACCAGACGTCACATTATTTAATTTACAGTTTCATGAAATCTTTGTTTAAATAAATCAAACATATGAACCTTTGTGGACTTTCATTTGAAAATACCAGGTTTTTGTTTTATTAAATGTTTTCTCCTTCCAGTTACTTAAAGGTGCACTGTGTAACTTTTCTGGTGGAGGGTTCATCAGATGCTTTCTGTCTTCAAGGAGACCAAACCAGACCAAGTTCCAGGTCAGATCTGTGGAGAGGCGACCCCGCTCACAGTCAGAATGTCTGTTTTTCTAGGTATTTTTGAGCTCTAAAACCACCTGTGATTGAATAAATGTAAAGTAGAGCTGTTTAAAGTCACACTGTGGAACATTCCAGGCAGAGCAACGACGTATCCATAGAAACAAGCAGGTGACGGACCCCCAACCGAAAAGTTACACAGTGCAGCTTTAAAATGATAACTCTAATATTAATAATGACTTTGCAGCATTCTTCACTGACTCCACACTCTGAGGTGGTGAGACGCTGTTGTAGCCGCAGCAAACACCACTTTCCTAACAGGGAATGTGGATGAAGTGTCTTGCCTAAGGACACAACAACAATTTCTTTTACCACTGGTGCCCCACTGTGACACCTGCATTCCCAGACGCTCCCACTGAAGTCCTGACCAGGCCCCATGTTCGGTCGAAATGGCCCCGTCAAAAAAAGCGACCGTACGTTTTTCCGTTTACAGTAAAGTGAACCTCCACAGTTTTACGACATGTTTCTTTGGATTCTTTGCACACGGGGATCAAACTTTATACCTTAGTTATGTAAAAATTCAACTCGTTTATCTGAATATGCGTAGGTAGTTCATTTCGACAGTCGTATTTTGCTATCGAATAAGGCTCTGGCTAAAGGTAGCACATATCGACAGGCCAATTTAGCCATCGGATAATGCTCCCCTGTAGAATCACTATTATTTACTCATTTATAACAATGTGGATAGAGGGAACAAATAATGCATCCACTAGAGGGCGCACACCTCACCTTTGTGATACTGGGGACACTGAAAATGGGACAATTCCAATAAAAATGGACTTGTCTCTTAGTCATGATGGACGAGGACAGAAAAAGGGACAACAAAAGAAACATTAGAACAAATTTACTTCTTGGGTTCTTTTTTTAAGACAATACGGTAACGTGTTTTTACCTTGTCGACATGTTTCGGCTGCTGCTGCTGCATCTTCAGAACTGTCACCGGTGTTGGTGGTGACGTGTCGTATATCAGCTGTTGTTGCTTCCTGTGGGCGTGGTCAGCTGTTGTTGCTTCCTGTGGGCGTGGTCAGCTGTAGTTACTTCCTGTGGGCGTGGTCAGCTGTTGTTACTTCCTGTGGGCGTGGTCAGCTGTTGTTACTTCCTGTGGGCGTGGTCAGCTGTAGTTACTTCCTGTGGGCGTGGTCAGCTGTTGTTACTTCCTGTGGGCGTGGTCAGCTGTAGTTACTTCCTGTGGGCGTGGTCAGCTGTTGTTACTTCCTGTGGGTGTGGTCAGCTGTTGTTACTTCCTGTAGGCGTGGTCAGCCTGATGGACCTGGCAGGTCGCTCAGACTGACCACGCCTCCTGTCGCCCGGTGCTCTCTGGAGGAGGGTGTCCCAGGTGTGTGAAAGGAGGAACGCTCCGTCGTCTCGGTTAATTCTGTCCGTGCCTCGTTTCCTGATTTCACTGTCCTCCCTGATCCAGAGTTTCAACTTGTTGTTTTCTGATCCAATGACCCGAGCCCCATCCCAATCCATAATGTGGTTGTTACCTCCGCCAAGGAGGTTATGTTTTCGCCTGCGTCTGTTTGTTTGTTTGTTTGTTTGTTTGTTAGCAAGATAACTCAAAAAGTTATAGACGGATCTTGATGAAATTTTCAGGAAATGTTCCGAATGGTAAATCCAACAGATGATTAAATTTTGGTGATGATCCAGAAGAAATCCTGGATTCTGGATCACTTTCGTTAAATTTCGTTAGCATTGCGTTAAATGGGGCTTGGCGGAGGTCTGCGCTCTCTGAGTGCTTTTCTAGTTTCTTTTACACTGCTCTGATATGGAGGATTTTTCCTGCTCTGTTTTGTCTTTTTGTGTTCTGGTGAGTCGCCCTGATGTTTCCTTTGCACATTCCTTTTGGTGTTCCTTTTTTCGGATGTAAAAAGCCCGGCCTGTTTCCCCTGTGTGTGATTTATTGCATGATTTGCATTGGATTTCGTAGATGGCGTTGCATTTTTGTTCTTGTGGGATTTTATCTTTGGGGTGTACTCACTGTGGACATGTAGGAGGACACGTGTAGGAGGACACGTGTAAGAGGACATGTGTAAGAGGACATGTGTAGGAGGACACATGTAGGAGGACACGTGTAGGAGGACACGTGTAAGAGGACATGTGTAGGAGGACACATGTAGGAGGACACATGTAGGAGGACACGTGTAGGAGGACACGTGTAAGAGGACATGTGTAGGAGGACACATGGACCTCCAGTCGTCCTTTAACCTCTTCAGGGTGTGTCTTGACGTGATGTCTCCATTCTTCAGAAACTGTTCTGCAAACTTCAAAATGCAATTTTAGGCCTTCGGTTACATAAGACGATAAATATAAGAGAAAGAAATGACCGGAAACACTGAAATCTTTACCTGTAAAACCAAAATGATAAAATCAAATATTAAATCCAAACTATTCAGTCATCAAACGTAGGTGTTCTGCCGCAAATCCAACCTGCACATGTCGTTGGTACAGGCTGAACAAAAAAACACCACACTTTTAAAATGTTATTTGTGTTGTCAGTGTTTGTCGTTTCCTTCATTAACCGACTTCACGCTGACTTGAGTAACGGCTTTGCGCGCTCTTGAGTCATATTTTTGAAGTAACACGGCCCAGTGTAAATGTGACAAATCCAACGTTTTCATGTGGCTTCATTCTGAAACACAAACACAAAACTGTTTCCTTTAGAATCGTGAAGAGCGAAACACAGTCGTGAGTGAAGAATGTGCAAAAACATGAACAGGGTCAGAAAACAGAAACACACACACACACACACACACACACACAACTCAAACCTACTGATAATTTGAACTGATGTCATCAACATTCCCTTGGGGCGATGCTAACTGTAGGCTCTGCTCTGTCTGAGGCTTTATTAGACTTTAGACTGTGCTAAAAGTCCGAGGGCCCTGAATTTCAGTTTGTCGAGCTTCTGATAAAACAGAACTCTCTTAAATCGATCTCACAGACGTGTGAAACATTCATGGAAATCTGTAACGCAGACTACGTGACTAAGGAAAATGTTAAAGTTAATAAATGTAAACCAGAGGAGGGATATTGTAACATAAATACGGCTCATTGGTGACTTGGTTTGATTTTTGTTGTTGATTATTAAAGAAATGTTTATTTTTATAAGATTTCTCTTCCTGTTCTTTTTGTTGATGCAGCAAAGACAAGGCAAATAATGGTCAGAATATGTATTTGTCAATTGTCAAGATTTTTATTATTGTTGTTGTTCTTTTTACAAAATAATAGTGTGAGCAATACATAAATAAATGAAAAAAATACTTCTGTCTCAATTTTAACAACACTCCGTCCCGCTCCCTCCGCTCGTCCGACGCCGACCTCCCGTCCCTCCCCTGCAGGACCAAGTTCCGAAACTTTTAATGTCTAACCTGCTTTTATATGCATATATTTGATCACATTATCTCGTTTTTAAATATGGACTTTTTTAATTGTATTCTTTGTACAGCGTCTTTGAGTGTTTAGAAAAGTGCTATATAAATAAAATGTTTTTTAATGTATTTTTTTAATTATTATTTTAATGTATTTTTTATGTATTATTATTATTATTATTATTATTATTATTATTATTATTATATCTCCATGGTAACTACTTAACATTCCACCTATAGAGACACATGTAAAAACCAAACAAAACAAAAAAAACAGCACGTCACTGCAAAGAATCATCATTATTGCCTTTAAGATTTCACCGACACGTCGCACTAAACCAAAATTTAAATCTGAGTGACCCAAAATTTACAAACTTTAATATAAAATTCAGTCATACGGACGCGTTATTACCACCTCCAAAGTCTCTGTACCTGATTTTTACCGTCTTAAAACCGTAAAAAACAAAACTAGTTCATTCTAAACAGTTTGCAGTGGTTAAAATTTATTCCTCACTTGCCTTATGCGTCCAGAGCAGCATAATTATTCATGCTAACATGCACTTCCTGATTATCAGACAATAACATGCTTTATAATTTGATGCAGAGAGAACACAGCTGACTTATTTTGACCTTAAGAGCGGCTTATATAACAGTTCTGAACTGGGGTAAGACACTTTTTGCTCAAATATATGGGGAAAAAATCTAGTACAGGCTATGCTAACTGTAGGCACTGCTCAGTCTGAAGCTCTGTTACTCAAGTTAGACTTTAATCTGAGCTTTATTTCAACACAATTTAACCTGAAAGAGCTGATTCAGTTGGATTCAGTCGTAAATCAAACTCCTAAACAGGCTCAAGAAAATGCGCTTTTTAAACCCACTGTGTGTTTTTTCTTGAGTTTTTAGACAATCTTAAAACATTTTTTTTTCCACCTCCTTGAACCGCCACCTTAACATGGTGGAGGGATTTGAGTGCCCGAATGATCCCGGGAGCTATGTTGTCGGGGGCTTCATGCCCCTGTTAGGGTCACCCAAGGCAAACGGGTCCTGGGGGACGGGTCAGACTAAGAGCGGTTCAGAAGCCCTTATGATGACAAAACATCAAGGCCAGTTACGTCGCCCGGATTGGCGTTACCGGGGCCCCACCCTGGAGCCAGGCCTGGGGTGGGAGCTCGACGGTGAGCGTCTGGTGGCTGGGCCTTCCCCCACGGGGCCCGGCCGGGCACAGCCCGAAGGAGCGACGTGGGGTCATCCTCCCGTGGACCCACCACCCGCGGAAGGATCCATAGGGGGCCGGTGCAGAGAGATCTGGGTGGCAGTCGAAGGCGGGGGCCTCGGCGACCAGATCTCCGGGCATGGAGACTAGCTCTGGGGACGTGGAATGTCACCTCGCTGGGGGGGGGAGGACCCGAGCTCGTGCAGGAGATTGAGAGCTACCGACTAGATATAGTCGGCCTCACCTCCATGCACAGCTTGGGCTCTGGAACCCAACTCCTTGAGGGGAGCAGGACTCTCCATTTCTCTGGCGTTGCACACGGGGAGCGGCGGCGGGCAGGTGTGGGCCTGCTCATTGCCCCACAGCTCAGCCGCTGTGTGTTGGAGTTCACCCCGGTGATCGAGAGGGTCGCGTACCTGTGCCTTCGGGTCAGGGTCAGGTCTCTCACTGTTGTGTCGGCCTACGGGCCGAACAGCAGTGCAGAGTACCCGGCCTTCATGGAATCCCTGGGAGGGGTACTGGACAGTGCACCGACCGGGGACTCCGTTGTTCTACTGGGGGACTTCAACGCCCACGTAGGCAACGACAGTGACACCTGGAGTGGGGTGATTGCGAGGAACGGCCTCTCTGACCCGAACCCGAGTGGTGTTCCATTATTGGACTGTGCTAGCCACGGTTTGTCCATAACGAACACCATGTTCGAGCACAAGGGTGTCCATCAGTGCACGTGGCACCAGGACACCCTAGGCCGGAGGTTAATGATCGACTTTGTTGTCGTGTCACTCGGGTGGACACTCGGGTGAAGAGGGGCAAAGTTGTCAACCTGGTTATGAGTTGAGTCCGCTGGCGGGGGAGGAAGCCAGAAAGACCTGGCAGGCCCAAGCGTATAGTGAGGGTCTGTTGGGAACGTCTGGCAGAGCCTCTGTCAGGGAGACCTTCAACTCACACCTCCGGGAGAGCTTCTCCCAGATTCCGGGGGAGGCTGGGGACATGGAGTCCGAATGGGCTTTGTTCTCGGCCTCTATTGTCGATGCAGCTGCTCGTAGCTGTGGTCGTAAGGTCTGTGGTGCCTGTCGTGGCGGCAATCCCCGAACCCGATGGTGGACCCTGGAAGTAAGGGATGCTGTCAGGCTGAAGGAGTCTTACCAGGCCTTGTTGGCTCATGGGACTCCTGAGGCAGGTGACAGGTACCAGCGGGCCAAGCGTGCTGCAGCCCAGGCGGTCACAGAGGCAAAAACTCGGGGTTGGGAGGAGTTTGGAGAGGCCATGGAGGAGGACTATCGGACGGCCTCAAGGAAATTCTGGCAAACCGTCCGGCGCCTCAGGAGGGGGAAGCAGTGCTTCACCAACACTGTTTACAGTGCAGGTGGAGAGCTGTTGACCTCGACTGGGGATGTTGTCAGACGGTGGCAGGAATACTTTGAGGATCTCCTCAATCCCACCGTCACATCTTCTGAGGAGGAAGCAGGGGCTGGGGACTCGGAGGCGGACTCATCCATCATCCTGGCTGAAGTCACTGAGGTGGTTAGCAATCTCCTCGGTGGTAAGGCTCCAGGGATGGATGAGATCCGTCCTGAGTATCTTAAGTTTCTGGATGTTGTGGGGCTGTCTTGGGTGACACGTCTCTGCACCATCGCATGGCGGTCGGGGGACAGTACCTCTGGACTGGCAGACCGGGGTGGTGGTCCCTCTGTTTAAGAAGGGGGACCGGAGGGTGTGTTCCAACTACAGGGGAATCACACACCTCAGTCTCTCCCGTAAGGTCTATTCCAGGGTACTGGAGAGGAGAATCCGACCGATGGTCGAACCTCGGATCCAGGAGGAGCGGTGTGGTTTTCGTCACGGTCGCGGAACACTGGACCAGCTCTATACTCTCCATCGGGTGCTCAAGGGTTCATGGGAGTTTGCCCAACCAGTCCACATGTGCTTTGTGGATCTGGAGAAGACATTTGACCGTGTCCCTCGTGGGGTCCTGTGGGGAGTGCTCTGGGAGTATGGGGTCCGGGGCTCTTTGTTAAGGGCTGTCCGGTCCCTGTATGACCAGAGCAGGAGCTGTGTTCGTATTGCTTGTAGTAAGTCGGACCTGTTCCCGGTGCATGTTGGACTCCGCCAGGGCTGCCCCTGTCACCGGTTCTGTTCATTGTTTTTATGGACAGAATTTCTAGGCGCAGTCGGGGGCTGGAGGGGATCCGGTTTGGGGACCACAGGATCTCATCTCTGCTGTTTGCAGATGATGTTGTTCTGATGGCTTCATCAGACCAGGACTTCCAACCTGCACTGGGGCGGTTTGCAGCTGAGTGTGAAGCGGCTGGGATGAAGATCAGCTCCTCCAAGTCCGAGGCCATGGTTCTCGACCGGAAAAAGGTGGCTTGCCCTCTACGGGTGGGTGTAGAGTCCCTGCCTCAACTGGAGGAGTTCAAGTATCTCGGGGTCTTGTTCACAGTGAGGGGAGGATGGAGCGTGAGATTGACAGGCAGATCGGTGCAGCGTCGGCAGTGATGTGGTCGCTGTATCGGACCGTTGTGGTGAAGAGGGAGCTGAGCCGAGAGGCAAAGCTCTTGATTTATCGTAAATCTATGTTCCTCCCCTCACCTATGGTCATGAGCTTTGGGTAATGACCGAAAGGACGAGATCACAGATACAAGCGGCCGAAATGAGTTTCCTCCACAGAGTGGCTGGGCGCTCCCTTAGAGATAGAGTGAGGAGCTCAGTCACACGGGAGGAGCTCGGAGTAGAGCTGCTGCTCCTCCACGTCGAGACGAGCAGCTGAGGGGAGGGCATCTGTTCCGGATGCCTCCTGGACGCCTCCCTCAGGAGGTGTTCCGGGCATGTCCCACCGGGAGGAGGCCCCGGGGAAGACCCCGGACACGCTGGAGGGACTATGTCTCTGGACTGGCCTGGGAACACCTTGGGGTCCCCCCGGAGGAGCTGGAGGAAGTGTCCAGGGTGAAGGAAGTTTGGGAGTCCCTGCTTAGACTGTTGTCCCTGCGACCCGGCCCCGGATAAGCAGAAGAAAGTGGATGGATGGATGGATGGATAAAACATTTTTGTCAGTGTTTGCTAATGTGTGTGTTGTTTCGTTGTTAACACCCCCCGCGATGTCACTGCAGAGAATCAATATAAAAAAGCAGAAACGTGCACTAAACACTGGATCTACGGAGCCCCGCAAAGACAAAACGCATCCTCCATTTTTTTTTTTTACTAGGGTGAGCAGGTTTTTTTTTTTGTTCTCAATAGTTTTTTGTGTATTGTACATTCCAAACTAAAAAGTAAAAATAAAATATTGCAAACAAAGACAAAATGCATCCAACACATGATTTTAATAGTGGTTAAATAAATATTGCCGATCAAAGATACAGAAACCGAGCAGAATCAAAATGCATCAAAAATATGACGATAAGGTGCTGAACAAGGCCAAGACGTGGAAAAGTGTAACAATATGTGTGTGACTATGTGTGTGCCCGTGTGTGTGCCTACATGCTTCTGCATGTGTGTGTGTGTATACAGTGCCTTGCAAAAGTATCCAACCCCCTTGAACTTTTCCACAATTTCTCACATTATGACCACAAACATAAACATATTTCATTGAGCTTTAATGTGAAAAACCAACACAAAGTTGCACACAATTGTGAAGCAGAAGGACAGTCATACATGAGTACATTTTTTTTTTACAAATAAAAAACTGAAAAATATGGCGTGCAATATTATCCAACCCCTCTGAGTCAATATTTTGTGGAACCGCCTTTTGCTGCAATTACAGCTGCAAGTCTCTTTGGGTATGTCTCTACCAGCTTTGCACATCTTCAGACTGAAATTTTTGCCCATTCTTCTTTGTAAAATAGCTCCAGCTCAGTCAGATTAGATGGAGAGCGTTTGTGAACAGCAGTTTTCAGATCATGCCACAGATTCTCGATTGGATTTAGGTCTGGGCTTTGACTGGGCCATTCTAAGACATGAATATGTTTTGTTTTAAACCATTCCATTGTAGCCTTGGCTTTATGTTTGGGGTGGTTGTCCTGCTGAAAGATGAACCTCCGCCCCAGTCTCAAGTGTTTTGCAGACTCCAGTAGGTTTTCTTCCAATATTGCCCTGTATTTTGGCTCCATCCATCTTCCCATCAACTCTGACCATATTCCCTGTCCCTGCTGAAGAAAAGCACCCCCAGAGCATGATGCTGCCACCTCCATATTTGACAGTGGGGATGGTGTGTTTAGAGTCATGAGCGGTGTTAGGTTTCCGCCACACATAGCGTTTTGCATTTTGGCCAAAAAGTTCAATTTTGGTCTCATCTGACCAGAGGACCTTCTTCCACATGGTTGCTGTGCCCCCCACATGGCTTTTGGCAAACTGCAAACGGGATTTCTTATGGCTTTCTTTCAGCAATGGCTTTCTTCTTGCCACTCTTCCATAAAGGCCAGATTTGTGTAGTGCACGACTAATAGTTGTCCTGTTGACAGATTCCCCAACCTGAGCTGTGGATCTTTGCAGTTCCTCCAGAGTCACCATGGGCCTCTTGGCTGCATCTCTGACCAGTGCTCTCCTTGTTCGGACTGTAAGTTTAAGTGGACGCCCTGGTCTTGGTAGGTTTGCAGTTGTGCCATACTCCTTCCATTTTTGGATGATGGTGTAAACAGTGCTCCGTGAGATGTTTAGAGCCTTGGAAATCTTTTTATAACCTAATCCTGCTTTATACTTCTCCACAACTTTATCCCTGACCTGTATGGTGTGTTCTTTGGACTTCATGGTGCTGACTGCTCCCCAATACTCTCAAACAAACCTCTGAGGTTTTTACAGAACAGCTGCATTTG
>CM057086.1:35515176-35555176 GCA_029959045.1 Taenioides sp. WSHXM2023 | reverse complement strand
GTCTGGGGCGGGCACAGGGAGAGTCTGGGGCGGGCACAGGGAGAGTCTGGGCACAGTGTAAGTCTGGGGCGGGCACAGGGAGAGTCTGGGCACAGTGTAAGTCTGGGGCGGGCACAGGGTGAGTCTGGGGCGGGCACAGGGAGAGTCTGGGCACAGTGTAAGTCTGGGGCGGGCACAGGGAGAGTCTGGGCACAGGGAGAGTCTGGGGCGGGCACAGGGAGAGTCTGGGGCGGGCACAGGGAGAGTCTGGGGCGGGCACAGGGAGAGTCTGGGCACAGGGTGAGTCTGGGGCGGGCACAGGGTGAGTCTGGGGCGGGCACAGGGAGAGTCTGGGCACAGTGTAAGTCTGGGGCGGGCACAGGGTGAGTCTGGGCACAGTGTAAGTCTGGGGCGGGCACAGGGAGAGTCTGGGGCGGGCACAGGGAGAGTCTGGGGCGGGCACAGGGAGAGTCTGGGGCGGGCACAGGTCGGCGTTGTTACCTATGAGCATCTCGTACATGATGACCCCCAGGCTCCACCAGTCACACAGCTTGTTGTACCCGTTCTGCATGAAGACCTCGGGGGCGATGTAGTCCGGGGTGCCCACCGTGGAGAAGGCCTGGAGCGGGCACAGACACAGACTTAGTGCAGATACATGTGCGGTTTAGAGGACAGGCTGAGGAGGCCGTTTATTGATACTTTACAGTGACATCACACTGGGGGCGTTCTACATGTATGTGTATGGCAGAATGTTCAGCAGTTACCATGGTGACACAATGCAAACATAAACACTGTCAAAAAAGTTACAAAATGGATTTAAACAGCACATTTTCAGGAGCTTGTGTGTCCTGTTTAGGAGTTCGATTTTCAATAAAAAGGTGAGGGCGACGAACTGAAAAACTGTTGGCTAATGCTAATGCTAATGCTAATGCTAATGCTAGCTTGTGACTGTCATGTTATTTGAGAGGGTCTTGTTTAACACATAGAACTAGAATAAAATCTGGAAGATGCATCCAAGATGGAATCGTATTGTTTTCATTGGCCGGTGCTCACTGGAGCATCGCACCAAAAAAGATTTTTACTTCCGTGTTACTTCCTGAACACTGACCTCACGCCGCAAAACCTGTGATATCAGAAACGCGCCGTTCTGACCAATCAGAGCGAGAGCTGCTAGAGCGGAGCGAGCGCGGGCTAGGCTAACTCTTACAAAGCTGACATTTAGATGCTTTGAGGATTTTAAAAGAATTTAAAGTTCACATTGTAAGAATACAGAAGAATCCTACAAAATCCGACCTTTGTGAAAGCCAGATGCCCTGTCAGAACGCAAGCAGTTTGAATTCCCAAAATGCATTGCGCTCTATGGGAGAATTCTATCTGGGCTGGAGCTGCAGTACCTGAAGCGGCCACTAGTCAGAGATCCATGATTTAACGTCACGGATCAGCTCACCTGTTGGAGTTCAGATAAATCAGCTCAGACTGGGTTAAAACAAAGCCCAGATTAAAGTCTAACTTGAGTAACAGCTTCAGACAGAGCAGAGCCTACAGTTAGCATCACACCCCCAGAGAATTTTGATGACCTCAGCTGCAAAGTATCAATCGGTTTTCTGCAGTTCTTTCTGTTTAACGTCTCTCCTGCACAGACTAGAGCCTCTCAGAGCACGTCACATTTGCATTATTTATTGACTCCATCTTAGTGTTGGTGTTTCTTCTGCTTCAGGGATGGAGCAGATCTCAGGACTGACCAGAGTTTAAGGATTCTTCCAGTTCCTAAAGGTTGTAGAAGAAGAATAAAAGGACATGTGCTCTTGGTGGACTTTTCTGTGAATGAAAAACTCCCTCTTGTGGACTCTTGTACTTGTACTGCGTGAGTCTTAATCATCAGTATTAGATGGTGTTCCTGAAGTACGTGCAGACCCACCAGCTGTCTGCGGTTCCTCTTCCAGGTCTCTGCTTTCCTCTTGGAGTTCATGTTCTGAGCTGTGGACAGACGAGCCACAGGTCAGACCAGAGACATCAGGTTTTTGAGTTCGTATTATTGGGAGGAGAAATGTTGTGATTTAATGATTAGTTTTGGTTCTTAGAGCGGAACCAAACCTAACCTCCTCCTCTTTCTCTAGTTTTGGTTCTGGAGAAGAGAGGAGAAGACAGGAAAGGAGGAGAGGAGAAGAAACGAGGAGGAGGAAAGGAGAGGAGGAGGAAGTGAGGAGGAGAAGAGAGGAGAAGAGAGGAAAGGAGGAGCGGAGAGGAGGAGGAGAGGAAGAGAGAAGAGATGAGGAGGAGAGGAGGAGGAAGAAAGGGAGAGGAGGAAGAGAGGAGGAGAGGAAGAGAGGAGTAGAGGAGAGGAGGAAAAGAGGAGGAGGAGGAAAGGAGAGGAGGAGGAAGAGAGGAGTAGAGTAGAGGAGGAAGAGAGGAGGAGGAGAGGAGAGGAAGAGGGAGGATAAAGGAGGAGGAAAGGAGAGGAGGTGGAAGAGAGGAGTAGGGGAGAGGAGTAGAGAAGGAGTGGAGAAGGAAAAGAGGAGAGGAGGAGGAGAGGAATAGAGGAGTAGAGCAGAGGAGTAGAGGAGGAATAGAGTAGAGGAATAGAGGAGGAGGAATAGAGGAGTCGTCGTCTTACTCTGTTTGCTGAGGTCGCTGGGGAGGCTGTGGTTGAGGTTTTTGTAGAACTCGGTGCGGTGAGCTCGTTTCAGCCCCGTGCACAGACCGAAATCTGACAGCTTCACATGACCCTGAACACAACACATTACACACAACATTATACACACATACACACAACATTACACACACATACAACACACATACAACACAGCATCACACACAAAACATACTGAACCTCACACAGAGTTATATTTAACTCCTAAGCTCAACCCTCAGTGTCATTTACCTAATCTGACCAATTTTAACCATATCTTATTTTCTGATGTTGTAATGTCGTTTCCTCGTCACAAACAGACCTTGTTTTTGAGGAGGAACAACATTAGAACACGACTTAAAGCTCACAGGAGTCACTTTCGAGGGTTTCTGTCACAGTCTAAACGCTGAAGGACAGTGGAGAGTGGAGATCCTGACCCTGGAGTCCAGCAGGAGGTTGTCTGGTTTAATGTCTCTGTGGATGAAGCCGAGCTGGTGGATGGAGTCTATGGCCAGGACGGTCTCTGCGATGTAAAACTGTGTGGCCTCCTCGCTCAGAGTGTCCATCTTCATCAGGAGGGTCATCATGTCGCCTGGAACACACGCAAACGCACACAAATACACACAACATCAGACAACAACACACAGCAGTCATTAGTTATAGAGATATTAGATAATAGATATTTTACAATTCCCTCAAAACAATTATGAGAACATATTTTGGATGTAGCTAACCCAGTAGCCACTGCCTTCCAAACAGGAAATAAGCATGGGCGCACTTCCAGCTCCATCAACTCTGGCTCCAATTGACTTCACATTGAAAAATTGTCTCCCCTCTCTCTGTATTTGCTGCGAGCCTCGTCATTTTGGTCTTAAAATGTTCGGTTTAACCCGCTCTACACGATCCTGGGGTTTTTATTTCGCTATTTTGTCCTTAATAAATTCCTATTCCTATAACTGCTAGCCTCGTGAGCTTCATTTGACTGGAGCTGAACACCGTGGCTGACGTCTCATCTCAGGTTCTGGCTTAAGCCGAGGGGGGCAGGGGCGGGGTCAGGTACCTCCAGGCAGGAACTCCATGATGAGGTACAGGTTCATCTTGTCCTGGAAGCTGTAGAACATCTTGACCACCCACAGACTGTCGGCCTCCACCAGGATGTCCCTCTCCGCCCGGATGTGACCCAGCTGCACACAGGAGGGTCAAATGCACTCACATGTGAAGGTGGGCTCAAGTACCAGTAGAAATATTACATAATGCACCTTTAAGAGTATAAATAAAGCCATGTTGAGGCAATAATCCATCTCTCAGATAAAACACGTGTCAAGTTTCACATTTACAGTTGGTCCTGTGCAGTGGGATTCATTATTGGTTCATTTTTTATTTGTTTGTGTCGGTCACAGCTTTAAACAAAGGGGTGGTAAGTCTCTGGTTCATGCTGTAGAGGGCGCTGTTCCTCCTGCTCCCCACACTGACCTGCTCCTTCTCCAGCATGTCGGCCTTTCGTAGGATCTTCATGGCGTAGACGTGTCCAGTGTCTTTCTTCTGCACCAGTCGAACCTGAAAAACAGAAAGAAACATGTCCTGAAATCATAATTTATAATGGACCCGACTCCTGTTCTTACTAGGGACGTGACGATATTCGATATAATACTGAAACGTTCGATACTGGTCTCTCGATTCGTCATTGTCATTTATTTTGGACCTAAAGGAAAACAGTTATCGCGGCGTCCTCCTCAGACGCAGCAGAAAACACCTCCATAGGGACTTGCAGTTGAAATATTCTAACAGGAGGGTTTTATCTTTCGTTGATAGACCCGGGAATGACAAAGATATGAACTTTTTAATACTTCAGAATAGCTTTTGAGAACATCAGAAAATAGCGTAAAATGGGCCCTTTAGGTCGTTTCAGATCAACATTGCGGTTTTAATGTCCCTAAAATGTCTCCCTAAACCACGTCGGTGTATTGTCCAGTGCGCTGACCTCTCCAAACGCTCCTCGGCCGATGACCTTGAGAGACTCGAAGTCCTCCAGGCCCAGGCGGGTCCTCTTCAGACGCAGGAACTCTGTCTCTTTGCGCGCGTGCTGAGAGCGCCGCATTCGTTTCTGCTAACACACACATGCACACAGGTTAGGGTCACATGACTTTGGGGACGTGACAGTGACTTTTTAACCTTTGTCCAGCTCAAACCCTGACCTTAAACGGTCTGTACCTGATTTAGACTCAAGTCCGCCACACACTACAGGAGAATTTGCCCGAGTTTGGCTGCGATTTGCTTCTCCTCGAGTTCGGGAAGGCGTGACCCGACTTTGGGTCTTCAAATGTGATTTTGAAGCCCCTGCGCTCCTCATGTGTGCGGTGTCTGTGTGACTCTGAGCTGCTCTGTCAGATCATAACGACTAAACATCAGCAACGCGATAAAACAGAGCGTCAGGGGCAGAGGAGGGACGGACACAGAGACGCAAGATACAAACTCAGGAAACAGCGAAAATAATGAGAAGAATTTAAACATCAGCGTCTCATCCACATTATCCATAGAATTTATCCTCCGTAAATAATGACCCCAGTCCACAAACCCGCTCTGTGAATCCAGTTTTCTGCGTTGTTTAAAAGTCAAAAGTCCAGAGTCGTTCCTCACGTGTGTCTGTTACATCCACAGCGACGGATCGAGGTGAAGCTGCAGATTAGTGACAGTGACTCTACTTCCTGTGGACTTTATCTTTTATGTTTTAAAAATCATGTATCTGAAGTTTTGCTCCACATTTCACAAATAATAATAACACAGTTTTGACTTGTGTCTAAACTAAAGTGCAGAGCTCTGATCTTTGAACACTTCAGAGTCTCAGAGCGAGTGGTTTTACTGTAGGAAACAGATGACGTGATCGAGCTCACAGGTTTATATCCTGTGGTCTGCAGTCGTGTCCCACTGAAGTCTTTGAGATCAGAGATTTTAAGTCTCATCAGATTCTCCTCGTGTCTGTGGTCTGCGCATTTTGTCGCAGGTTTAAAAACTGAAGAAGCAGCTTGGATGAGCTGCGAAACGTATTTGACCAAATAAACTCTGTCCAGTTGACAAATTAAATTTCTCCTTTTGCTATGGATTCTACCTGGACGACTGAGGGATTCTACACACGTTTAAAAATCATTTAAGACCAAAAAATCCTGTAGTGTGTGGCGGTGTTTAGACTCAGACTTTGACAAACTTGATCCACGAGGGAAATGATTTGGACACAGACGCTCACACATCACAATATAATAAGAAAGAGTAAAATATATAAATGGTAATAATAATAAGTTCTAAATAAGTAGCAAAACAAATATGGTGTCAAATAAAGCATAATTATATAAGTGTAAATGTACAAGTCAAAATAAAATAGAAAATAAGTAATAAAAAACTTTTTGCTGTTTTTTTTTGCTTTTTTCAATTTTTACTTAAAGGTGCACTGTGCAACTTTTCTAGTGGAGGATCCGCTATACTGGTCTCCATGGAGATGTTATTGCTTTGCCTAGAATGTTCCATGGCATGACTTTAAACACATCCATCTACCATTTATTCATTACAGGTGTTTCTATTGCTGAAAAATACAATAATTCCTTCTGTGAAAAGGGCCGACTCTCCACAGATCTGACCTGTAATGTAGTGCAGTTCTGTAACCTGCTTGTCTCTCTAGTGATAAACAGGTTTAATCTATACTGTGGAACATTCTAAATAAAACAATAACATTTCCATGGAGACAAACGGGGCGGTCTATGGGGTTTTAACTGTAACACACGTACGTAGACTTGTGGGCGGAGCCTCGTACAGACTCGTACTGCGGGAGCCTGGGGGCCGTAGACTTGTGGGCGGAGCCTCGTACAGACTCGTACTGTGGGAGCATGGGGGACGTAGACTTGTGGGCGGAGCCTCGTACAGACTCGTACTGCGGGAGCATGGGGGACGTAGACTTGTGGGCGGAGCCTCGTACAGACTCGTACTGTGGGAGCATGGGGGACGTAGACTTGTGGGCGGAGCCTCGTACAGACTCGTACTGTGGGAGCATGGGGGACGTAGACTTGTGGGCGGAGCCTCGTACAGGGTTTGAACAGGGCCCGGGAGAGAACGCTACTGAAAAATGCGTGGACCACAACTAAAACTTCTTCAGGCACGTTTTTTTAATGGTAGAAAGCAAAAAAATATAAAAATAAAATTGATTTTGCATAATACCCGCCTCTCTTTAAAAATGTGAAAAACGGAACAAGTTGAGTTTGCAGAGATCGGAGTTTTGTAACTAACGTAACAACTAAGATGCTAACACACACTTCCTGCTTATAGAATATATCTGTACTGGGGGGAGTTTTTGCTAAAATACTTCAGGTACAGACCCTTGAATGTATTTGACCCTATATCTGACCTTTGAACCACACTACTGTTCTAATAATGAAGGATTTATTTACACACACGTACGCACAAACAGGCACACAAATACACACACAAACGCACTCCTCTGAGGATTACACGGGTCTAAGTCGGAGCTCTCACTGACCTCTTCATCGGCCAGTCCCTCCTGGTCCATCACCTTCTCCAACTTCTGCTGTCTGCAAACACACAAAAAACACAAACGCACACAAACACACACAAACACACAGGGCATCAGACAGGGCATCACACACAGGGCATCAGGTATATTTGAGAGTGGAGTGAGTACAGGTTATCTATTTATAAAGAGCTTAAATTATCAATATGAATCCATTAATCACCCTGTGTGTTGTGTTGTGTTCTTTGTGTTTTTTTGTGTTCATCTATTTATGTGTGTTTATAATAAAATGTATGGAGAGAGAGGAGAAGTAGGTCTCTGTGTCTTCAGGTCTCAGTTTTCAGACTCTTTGAGCCTGATGCACAAACGGCTCAAACAAACAAATGAGAAAAGTGAGAAAAGTGTGTGTGGACCTGCTCTAAAGCTGAATTCACTCCACAATGTCAAAAACACCAAACGCCTCCAACCAAACGCCTCTTCGTTTGAGGGCAGACGCTTGAAACTTGTTGACGTGCGGCGAATTTCACAGAAAGTTCAGATTTTTCACTCTGATGCTCCGGTATTTCATCTTTGACCAGTTCCGATGAGACTGGACCGAAGTCACAGCACAGGGCCAGTGCAGAGCGGCGGCCCCCAGGGCGGCGGGCCCCCAGGGCGGCGGGCCCCCAGGGCGGCGGCCCCCAGGGCGGCGGGCCCCCAGGGCGGCGGGCCCAGGACGCACACACAGGCCTGTCACGGTACATGCTACACTGACTTATGGTTAAATATACGAAACATGGACCGTTTCTTTGCTAAAATGTGAATGTTTGGGGGATTTTTGTTGTAATGCGAAAAGGTTTAAGCTGCAGCAGGTAGAATAAGTCACTTCTGTGGTTAATTATTATTTCATTCTGTTATTTATTTGTTCCCGCACAGGCATTTTAATGATTCTGTTTATTTAAAAATGGGTTTACTGGGATTACACTACACGCTACACGCTACAACACTACAACACTACAACACTACAACACTACAACACTACAACACTACAACACTACAACACTCCACACTACACACTACACGACCAGTCAAAATTTTGCTCTTATTCAATGTTTTTTTTCTATGTGTTTCTACATTTGATATAAAAGGGTCAGTGACATTTTGCAGTTTTCAAATGCTCAAAAAACAAAAATATGACATACAAAATGTGTACATTTTCTGGTATATTTACGTGTGTATTTTATCATTTCGTATACGCCCCTTGAAAAAAACAAAAAACAAAAACTTTGATAAAAATATTTTTCTGCATCTAAAGCCAAGGACGTCTTAAAAATGTCATTCGGTGCAACGGACATATTATTATTAATTAATTTAATTACATTTAAAATAACTTATATTACTGAAAAGGATGAAAAACACAAACTGAGACCCACAAATAAACAGTAGGACATTAAAAAAAAAATTTTTTTTTCTTAAAGTTTTGAAGATTTTCACAATTTGCTCCAATACGGCATTAACTTTTACTCTGGTAACAGTTTTTTTCATAAAAAGAGTAACACACTTGTGTGTTAGCACTTTACCTCTTTAAATTTAAGTTCTTATGTAAAAAACATATTTTTTATGTCAAAACAAACTTTTTCTGACAGATTTCACAGTAAAATCAGCACAACACGCCGTTTTACCGAATGACGGTTCAACTTAAATACAAAAAAATGACTTTCTTTTGAAACTGGCTTTATAAAAACTCAACCAAATCCCACTAAAAACATCTATTTAACTTCCTTTAATATCACCTTTAATAATTGATTTTATCTCTGATTCCATGTGTGACCTTCATCACCCAGTGACATTTTAAGACTTTAAACCTGTAATATTCTTTCAGATTTGGTTTCTTCTAAATGTGTATTGGATATAACACAAATAAACTTAAACAATTTCAATCTTTATGTATTAATAACTAGAAATACTGACATAAAAATGCCACTGACCCACAAACAGAAGACACCAAATATATGAAGATACGTGGAATTATTTAGTAAAGAAAAAAGTGACTAATAACTCTACTAAATCTTTTTTTAAATATATTTTATAACCAAATCCTCAAATTAGCCAAGCTTCTGTTGAAAAATATTATTAAACTTTTTTTCATTACTACATAATTCCATATTATTTTGCTTCTTATATTTGATTTCTTCTCGTTTATAAAATGTAGAAAGAGGTAATAAAAAAGAAAAAAAAACCTTTGACTGGTCGTGTAGTTGTAATATTATAATTTATTACAGTACGTCTCTGAAAACATCGTGTTTTGAGGTTTGTCCACACAGAGAAGAGACGAGGAGCAGCTCAGGGGACAGGAGAACGTTCAGAGGTTTCAGACACACAGGAGCCGACAGTGTGAAGAGTTTGGGCTCCAGCTTTCCCATAATCCCCCTGTCTCCTCATGCTGACCCTCCCCCCCTCCAGTGCAGTCCTACCTCATCTCTCGCTCCTCATGCTGACCATCCCCCCCTCCAGTGCAGTCCTACCTCATCTCTCGCTCCTCATGCTGACCCTCCCTCCCTCCAGTGCAGTCCTACCTCATCTCTCGCTCCTCGTGCTGACCCTCCCTCCCTCCAGTGCAGTCCTACCTCATCTCTCGCTCCTCGTGCTGACCCTCCCTCCCTCCAGTGCAGTCCTACCTCATCTCTCGCTCCTCATGCTGACCCTCCCCCCCTCCAGTGCAGTCCTACCTCATCTCTCGCTCCTCATGCTGACCATACCCCCCTCCTGTGCAGTCCTACCTCATCTCTCGCTCCTCATGCTGACCCTCCCTCCCTCCAGTGCAGTCCTACCTCATCTCTCGCTCCTCGTGCTGACCATACCCCCCTCCTGTGCAGTCCTACCTCATCTCTCGCTCCTCATGCTGACCCTCCCTCCCTCCAGTGCAGTCCTACCTCATCTCTCGCTCCTCGTGCTGACCCTCTCTCCCTCCTGTACAGTCCTACCTCATCTCTCGCTCCTCGTGTTGGGCGATGAGGTTGCTGTAGAAGTTCTCCAGCGTCACCTTGGCCATGTTGACACGTTCCTTGGTGTGGTTGCTCATGGGGGGGCAGGGGCTCTGGCCCGGCATTGCCATGCTTTATCTGAGAACGCACAGGTCAGAGGTCAGTGGGGGGTCAAAAGTATCGCAAACAGATACTAATCGATAATAAAACTAGTACAAATACTAGGGATAATGTATGATATATGTAACGATATCCAAATCTCTCGATACGATATTTTCGTGATGCGAATCTCACGGTTTGAAGTTTACTGAGATATTATGAACACGAGAAACAAAAACTGGCACAAAGTTCAGCCTCTTCTCTGTCAGGAGAAATAAACTAAAGGTTCAGTCCTGGCTCAGTCCTGGTTTAGTCCTGGTTTAGTCCTAGAAATCGATACTAGATACTCATTTGAGCGAGTACTGATACTAAAAACACACATGAACGGTCGTTCCACTTCTGCAAACGGAGCCTCTGCAGGTCTCTTATGAAATAAAAACTGTGGTTTGGTCTGAAAGGGGAAGGAACTGTAACCTATTTAGAAACACCAACTGTAAAACCGAACTCATCCCACCGCCTCACACAAACAGAGGGACACAACTCTTTAAAACAATTTTAGAATTAACGCTGTAAGACCCAAAACCCAGAGAGTGACAGAGAAACTGCACGATTCATGTTCTAATGTTGTTCCCTCCTCAAAAACAGACCTGGAGTTGTGTTTTGTTTCATTCACGCAGTTGTAACCCTTTATTATGAGTCTGTTTACATTTCCAAAGCTCAAAATGCTCTTTTCCATCTTGTTGTAGCCGGTAGTTTTCAAGTTAAAAACTATCTTTTACATTTTGTTCAGCAGAGAGGCAATTCCAGGGCTGAAATTATCCAAATGATTCAAGTGAAGGTGTGTGGAGTTTAAAAACACTGGAGCACTTCCTGTATTGACATCACAAGGTGGAACAGGGTGTTTTCAGTTTGAGAGAAGAACTCTAAAGCCTAAAAAAATGAAGGATTTCTCTGTTAAACATAAGAATGAAACAAAACACAACTGCAGGTATGTTTTTGAGGAGGAAACAGCATTAAAACGGATCAGAAAGCTTAAGATGAGCCTTTTAAACTCAAGATTCAACACGAAAACTTCAACTAACTCACGACATAATTTGCTGTTAATGCTGTTTTCTCATATAACTCCTAAAAATCTAAACAAAAATATGAATTGACTGATAAAAAGTCTGGACCACCGGTGTAATGAGCACTCACTCCTCTCGTCCCGCGGGCCTCAGGTGCGTAAAACCACAGCAGATGGAGCGGGGATTGGGCTGGAGGATAGAGGGGCTCAGGTAAAGCGGATCCACGCACGGCTCTGGCCGATTATACTCGGCTCTACGCACTTTCTTCCGCCCAACAACACGAGAAAGTTTGTTCTGAACTGTTAAAACAAAAGCATTTTAACTTCCCGTGCCCATTTCTCACACTCCACCGCGCGTAAAAGTGATCCAAACACACTTTAGACACACAGGTTAAACAAAAACAGTGTAGATCAGATTAAACAGCTGACCTGCCCGGAACAACACTTGATCTGTGCGGGGTAAGGTGAAGCGAACTATCAAAGTTCACTCTCCAAGTTTGACTCCAAGACCTTTCACTTCCTTTCGCGCAAAATAAAGGCGCACCGCGGAGCTCCGTGGCCCGTCCCGTCTCCAGAGCAGTGCCCGGGTTTATTTTGACATCTGCGGGCGGAACACACTCACTCCAGCCGCGCCTCGGGACACCTCCAGCCAGGCTAAGGTAAAGGGAGCTAATCCAGGCTAGCTGCGGGAGGCTGGATACGGGCTTTAAACTCCTCTGGTCCGGTTAAACGTGCGTCGCGGAGCCCCGGTGCGCACACGGATGGATAAAGCGCAGCCCGAGCGTGTCCCGGGCGCTTGTTGGGCCCCTGATCCGGACTTAGAGGCTTGTTTGTGGCTTGTTGGGGTTGTGTTAGCTTACCTCGGTCGACGCTGCGGGGGCTGCTGGCTCTTCTTCTGCCGCGGCTCCTGCGCCGAGTCCCGGGGAGGCGCTGCGCATACGCCACCCAGCGGCCACTGCGCGCACTGCTCTGAGGGGAGCTGCCTGTGGTTTTACTCATATACGTGTGTTTATCTGTGGTGAAACGTAATGAAGTATTAAAGTACTGTACATAAGTATAACTTTGGGGTATCTGTAATTTACTTGAGTACACTTTAAAGGGAACACGTTTTACTTCACTACATTTGAGAGCAGGTATCTGTACTTTCTACTGCACATGTTTGAACAGGACTGAAAAGTAAAAGTATTTTTTTTGTTATAATTTGAGACCTCCTGAAAAGTCTGTACAAAAATATATAGAGAAAAACAGAAAAAAAATGATTAAATTGTTTCTCCATCCATCCATTTTCTTCCTCTTATCCGGGGCCGGGTCACGGGGGCAACAGTCTAAGCAGGGACTCCCAGACTTCCTTCACCCCGGACACTTCCTCCAGCTCCTCCGGGGGGACCCCAAGGTGTTCCCAGGCCAGCCGAGAGACATAGTCCCTCCAGCGTGTCCTGGGTCTTCCCCAGGGCCTCCTTCCAGTGGGACATGCCCGGAACACCTCCCGAGGGAGGCGTCCAGGAGACATCCGGAACAGATGCCCTCCCCTCAGCTGCTCCTCTCAACGTGGAGGAGCAGCAGCTCTACTCTGAGCTCCTCCCGTGTGACTGAGCTCCTCACCCTATCTCTAAGGGAGCGCCCAGCCACTCTGAGGAGGAAACTCATTTCAGCCGCTTGTATCCGCGATCTTGTCCTTTCGGTCATTACCCAAAGCTCATGACCATAGGTGAGGGGAGGAACGTAGACTGACGGTAAATCCAGAGCTTTGCCTTTCGGCTCAGCTCCCTCTTCACCACAACGGTCCGATACAGCGACCACATCACTGCCGACGCTGCACCGATCCACCTGTCAATCTCACGCTCCATCCTCCCCTCACTGTGAACAAGACCCTGAGATACTTGAACTCCTCCACTTGAGGCAAATTGTTTCTGTTGAACAAAATTCAGCACAAATCTGTAACAAACTCACTAAATTTGAAGCTTTACATACAGAATCTGTGCAAAATACTTTTACTTGAATATTTTTGTGCCTGTATTTGTGCTTTTATTTAAGTAACAAAATTGAGTACTTCTTCCACCGCTATATTTATTTATTATATACAGTCAATGGCCTTTACCAGCACAAAAAGTATCATAGGCCTATGTAGTGTTAATATTTAAAGGGCTCGTATTACACTATTTTCTGATCTGTTCTAATGTCGTTTCCTCGTTACACACAGATCTGGAGTTGTGTTTGTTTCATTCACACGTTTAACACACAAACCTGCACATTCAGACTGAGTTCTTCTCTCAAACTGAAAACACTCTGTTCCACTTCGTCTCTACTGAACTAAAAAGAAAAAGGAGCTGCTGAAAACCTGAAAACTACCACTTCATGACATCACAAGTTGGAGCAAAGCATTTGGAGCTTTGGAGATGTAGACAGATGAATAATAAAGAGTTACTCAAACATGTGAATGAAACAAAACACAACTCCAGGTGTTTTTGAGGAGGAAACATTATCTTAAAGCTCAGAAGAGTCAGTTTTGTGTAAAATAAAATCTATTTCAGTTACATGGACCAATCAGAGTAGTATATTCTGAATACTTGGAATACTTTTACATTGAGTTGCTTTATATTAGTGTACAAAAACATGACATAAGCATTATTTTTGTTGAAGTTTGTGGATCTAATTAGAGACGACAAAAAAAAAAAAAAATGTATTCCCTCCATGTATTCCACTATTTTCTATTTTCTCTATGTTATAATTGTAAAAAAAAGTTGTTTCCTCATCACAAACAGACCTGGAGTTTTGTTCCAACTTGTGACGTCATGTGGAAATACACTGTGCTTCACTAGGATCATTTGGATAATTTCAGATCTGGAATTGCCCATCTCAGCCTCACACTCTTCACCCACGCAGGAAGGACAAAACAGGAGCAGCGGATTGAAAATAAACACTTTATATAAACCTGAAGATTTCCCCATCGAGCCACAAAACCCACAGAATCACATTTAAAAATCACATTTAAATTATCGCGAGTCGGTTTGTATAAAATAACATTCTACTGTTTCAAGAAACGTACCTGTGATTTCACCGCAGCAAAACAGCAACATCAATAAATAAGATTGTCCGTTAAATCAGTCACATAAAGAAATAAAACTTTAATTATACGCACGCACACAAACGCACAAACGCACACAAACATACACACAAGTGTAATAAAATCAGCAGTTCTTGGTCTGTGAAATGTTGTCCGGACTGCAGCCCCAGAGGTTCACAGTAGCAGCTGTACCCTCATTTACAGTTAAAACCACTTAAAAGGTGCACTGCGGAACTTTTCTGCTCGTCTCCATGGAGATGTTACTGCTTTGCCTGGAATGTTCCGTGGTATGACATTAAAACACATCTATCTGTCATAGAATTTACTCAGTACGGGTGTTTCTGTTGCTCAAAATTGAAATTATTCGCTCTGTGAACAGGGACGCCTCTCCACAGTAAAAACATCTCCATGGAGACGAGCAGGTGAATGACATCTCCACCAGAAAAGTTGCACAATGCACCTTTAAAACACCTAAAAACAGTGCAATAAAATCAATCCTATGTCCACATAAATAAGTACTTGTAATCCTGGGTACTGTAGACTACTCCAGGGTGTACTCTTGTGTAGGTACTTGTATGTAGGTACTCTTGGGTAGGGTCCTTCCTGTGTACTAAGTAGGTACTTTGGAGTAGGTCCCTTGGTCTAGCTAAAGTACTCTTGGGTAAGTACTTGGTATTCTTGGTTCGGGTCTCTTGTGGAGGTACTCAGAAGCAAGTACTTTGGAGTAGGTGCCCTGGAGTAGGTGGTTATATGTAGGTACTCTTGGATGGTTTCCTTGGATAGATACACATATAAAGGCTCTCTTTGGTAGTTGCCCTCATGTAGGTACTCTTGTTTAGGTACTCTTGGGTAGGTTCTCTTGTATAGGTACTTCTGGGTAGGTGGTCATATGTAGGTACTCTTGGACGGTTTCCTTAGATAGGTACACGTACGTATATAGGCATCTGTTTGGTAGTTGCCCTCTTATTTAGGTACTCTTGAGTAGGTACTTGTATGTAGGTACTCTTGTGTAGGTATACATATGTAGGTACCCTTTGGTAAGTGCCCTCATGTAGGTACTCTTGTTCAGGTTTTTTCGTATAGGTACTTGTTTGTAGGTACTTCTGAGTAGGTATACATATGTAGGCCCTCATGTAGGTACTCTTGTATAGATTCCCTGGTCTAGGTACTTGTACGTAGGTGCTTTAAGGGAGGTGCCCCACGTTAGTCTTGGGTAGGTACTCTCGTTTTAGGTACCCTTGTCCAAGTACCCTCTTGTTTAGGTAGGGTTCCTTGTGTCCCTCTTCGATAAGTACCCTCGTATAGGTACTTTTGGATGGGTTCTCTCGTGTAGGCACTTGTAGGTACTTCTGGGTAGGTACGCATATGTAGGTACTTGTTTGTAGGTACCCTCGTGTAGGTACCGTCATGTAAGTACCCTCGTGTAGGTTCTCTTGTGGTACCCTCTTGTCCCTGTGAATCGACCCTAGTGTTTTCTGGCCTTGTCCCGTTTCCTTTTCTCGTGGAACTCCAGGATCTTTCTGTGGAACACTCCTGAGGACAAAGACAAAACATTTAGAATCCTGCAGCTCAGATAAATCCATTTGTCCCCAAAAGGTAATTAAGCTTAAGGGGCTCACAGAGTACATGTTATGTGGTTATGGGACGTCCCTGTTTCCCCGGGACAGTCCCAGTTTTGAGCCCCGTGTCCCCTGTCCCTGCAGATTTATCCAAAACCAGTGATTTGTCCCAGTTTTATACAAGAAATGTCCCAGGTGTCCCTATTTTTTGACCAATTTTATCCCTGCCAACAGTAAAAAGAGGCATAAACTGTCATTTGTTAAGGTAAAATACAGAAAATCTGCTTAAAAATGACCAAAACACAAAGAAAACGTGATTATACTGATTGATTTTAGTGCCGAGTGCAGAACAGTTTTCCTTAATTATGCGCTCATTTCACAGTTTTATTATTTTATTACCAACCACAAACCGGAGTGTCGTAGTTTTTGATTTTGAAAAACTGGTCACTCTACTCAAGATAATACACAAGAAGTACACACTGTGGTATTTCATCACGCTGGGGGTGTTCTACATGTATCTGTACTGGCAGAATGTTTCAGTTACCATGGTGACATAATGCACACATTAGCATTAACTGCCAAAAAAAGTTGTAAGACTTTCTGAAAACTCAAGGAAAAATACAAAATGGATTTAAAAAAGCACATTTTCATTTTCCTGAGATCAGTCCGAGTGTTCAAGGTTCTGTTTAGGAGTTTGAATTTCAACTAAAAAGTGAGAGCGACTAACTGAAAAACTGTTGGCTAATGCTAATGCTATGCTAATGCTAGCTTGTGACTTACTTTATGTGAGAGAGACTTGTTTAACAGCACAAATCAGCTCATCTGTTGTAGTTCCAATTAAATTCTTTCTGGTCAGATTGTGTTCAAATAAAGCTCTGATTAAAGTCTAACTTGAGCTTCAGACAGAGCAGTGCTTTCAGTTAGCAGGGATATGTTGATGACATCAGCTGCAAAGTATCAATACATGGAACAAACTCTAACTCTGACATAAAGAACCACAGAGAGGAGGACCTTGCTGAGGGCCGGGCTGCTGCTGCTCCACCTCCTGGATGAACAGGTCGAACATCTGCGTCTGGATGAACTTCTTCACAAAGTGTCTGGTGCTCTTGGACTCGATGACCTTGTAGAAGCCCCTCTTCTCGAACACGCCGCGCTCTCCAGGTGAGCGGTACCGGACGAAGGAGCCGTAGTGACCCACAGTCTTCACGAAGAACTGAAGGAAGGCCTCAGACACCACCCTGTTCAGCTCCTCCACCGCTGAAACACAAAGATCTAAGGTTTATAGAGTGATCAAGTCGTCTTCTGGTGTGGGACATCTGGACTAGTCCAACGCCTGTGGTGAGTGTGGTGTGACCCTGGGGGCGTGGTGGTGGTGGTTGGAGGTTAGATTCCCCCATTAAGCAGCTTCCATCTGTCAGTAAAACAATTTCAAACGTCTTTTGTCAGAGGATTACCTGCCCAATGTCCAAAATATGTTCACTTTACAAATACATTTAAAACTTAACATTGAGGTCGTGTCTCATTTCTCTTTCCTCACTTCCTTCTCCTTCATTCCTCTCCTCGATCCTCCATTTTTCAGTTGTCAATCAAATGTGTGTATTAAGTCTTGTCCCAAAGAAAACCTCAGAGTGAAGGAGTAAACCTGAGGGAGGCTTCAGGAGCAGACGCCAGAGAAAAGAATCAAACGTTCTTGGTCTCAGTGAGGAGTTTAGATCCTCTGTTCTCCCCATGTCTCCTCTGTGGACGAGACTTCCTCACCCACTTCCTGCAGAATCGAGGAGAAGACGAAGGCAAGGAGAAGTGAGGAGAAATGAGACGTGGCCTAAGTGTGATAAAAGAGCGTGGCCTCTTAAAATGCAAACTTTGTCGACAGGCGGCAGAACTGACTGTCGTTACTTTCCTCTTGCTCGTTTCCAGACTCACTTGAGGCTCGTTTCCGGGGTCTTAAAGCCTCCAGGATCTCGGTCTGGATCTTTGGAGGCAGAATGGACTTTTCATCCCCGATCTGGAAAAGGAAAAAAGTGAAATGAGCAAAGACCTCTCAGACCATCAGCCATGTCTCCTGCTCTAGTGTCCTCACAGAGTACGGAAACGTCTCCTCCTTCTCCTCGGACAGGTCCACCACCAGCAGCTGAGGACACAGTATTTTATCATTTTACTCAAGTGAAAATGCGACACGCGTTTTCTGTTTAGGTGTCGTCAAAATATAAAAAGGTACCATTGTAGACTGCAAAATAAAATAAAATAAAGTGGAGCTTTTAAGTGGTTCATGGATGTTTGAGTGATCTTCAGTCTTCTGCATTCAAGGCGTCATTGCTCAGAAAATTCCTGTTTTCCCCTACCCCCCATATACACCCACTGCTCTTTACTTCTCGTTTTATTTTGCCTACAGAATTCAGCAGAACTGAATTAAAAAATAAGACGCTATCAAATTCAGATCAGATTCAAATCCTGAAGTCTAGGTATTTTGTATCAGACCTAAACTTTGTACATTTCTGTCTGTCTGTTTTACAATTTTCTATGTATTTTGTTGGAGCCTAAACCCAATTTAGTAATTTTTGTAATATTTTCCATTAATGAGATAATTATTCCTATTTTCTTTTATTTAATACTTACTTAAAACACATGATTTTTGGTCATTTTGGTCATTCTTTATGGTTTACATGATTATTTGGTGATTATTTGTTTAAAAATAATTGGATCTATTTACATTTTTCTTTCAATTAATTATTGCTAATGTTTATTTTTAATTTAATTGATTATTTTGTGGTCTATAGCTCCTTATTTAGGACTAGTGCAGGTGCATCATGGGAGTGTTGGACAGTTTTTGACCTCCTGTTGCTCTTTATGTGTTAAAATTCCCCTTTTTGTATGTTTATATGTCCTCAACTATACGTGAATCCTCAGTAAAGAGTTTTTACTGCACTTGGATCGCTCTCCGTGGATTTATTTCACTTTTGAGGCGTTTTAAAAGGTGGAATAAGGTTTGCAAAGTGTCCGTCTGTGGCTTCACAAATGTTTGGACCTCACATATTTAATCCACACACTTCTCTCCTCTACAGCGTTTTAGTCCGTTAGAAAAAACGATCCTCACATCCACCGTGTCGTGGATCTGTCCCAGGAGACTCTTCTGCACGCCCAGCAGGTACGGTGTAGGAGCCATCACCACGTCCATCAGGATCTTTGGCACGATGGAGATAAAGGTGTGCTGCCACGTGAACGGGTACAGCAGGGCGGCCACGGCGTGAAGCACCTGGGACAGAGTGCTAAGAACACACCACAAAAACACAAACACACGCCGTTAGAATGTTGTTACTTCATCACAAACAGACCTGGAGTTGTGTTTGTTTCATTCACATGTTTGAGGAACTCTTTATTATTAGTCTGTCTACATCTCCAAAGCTCCAAACGCTCTGTTCCACCTTGTGATGTCATCAAGTGGGAGTTTTCAAGTGAACAGATTCTAGTGAAGGTGTGTGGAGCCGCACGGTTTGTGTGTTAAACATGTAAATGAAACAAAACACAACTCCAGGTCTGTTTGTGATGAGGAAACGACATTAAAACATTGATCAGTAATATTTAAGTTAATTAAATTTATATGGCGTTTCTGTTCCTTTATTTTGGCGTTGCAACATTGGAATTTCTCAGATGCGGGACAATGAACGGGTTCTTATTTAGTCTTGAAATACTCTCATTTAAATTTATCAAAACTATTTCACTATTATCTTGTAAACATAATGAGGACGTGACCACAGACTGTATAAAGAAATGGACCAAGTGAGTGTGACGTCACCCACAGCGTTCAGCTTCAGTCAAATGAAGCTCACAGAGGCTAGCAGTTACAGGAGTGAATTTGAGTCAGGTTCGATATTAGGAATGGGAATTGATTTATGGACAAAATAACGAAATAAAAACCCCAGGATCACGTAGAGCGGGTCAATAAGAACATTTTAAGACCAGATCAATGCCAAATCAACTGGAGCCAGAGTTGATGGAGCCAGAAGCACCCCCATGCTCACTTCCTGTCTGGAACGCGTGTCTAAGGAATCATAGGAGACCAGATCGTGGGTGTTGTACCTGAGCTCGTCGGCCATGAAGATGATGCGTCTCTCCAGAACCGCGGCGGAGAACACGAGAAGAACCTCCTCTTCGCTCAGACACTGGAACAGAATGTTAAAGTCCACGTGCTCCAACCACGAGTCCAGGGGCCGAGTCAACCTGATGATCTGAGGAGACCACACACAAACATCTCACGAACATCTCACGAACATCTCACGAACATCTCACGAACATCTCACGAACATCTCACAATCGTCTCACAATCGTCTCACAAATGTCTCACAAACATCCGACAAACGTCTCACAATCGTCTCACAATCGTCTCACAATCATCTCACAAACATCTCACAAACATCTCACAATCATCTCACAATCATCTCACAATCATCTCACAATCATCTCACAATCATCTCACAAACATCTCACAATGAAAACACCACCTGAGCTGGACCAGGACTACAGCAGGACTAGATTAAGGACTAATCCAGGTCTAAAATGTCACGCAACCATCAGGAAGTTCTAAAAGGAGGACAAAACCATCGTCTTTGCACCGTTTTCCTTAGGACCTCTTGTATACAGTCGAGATATTTTGTATTATTATATTTATTTCTATATTTTATTTTGACTTGTACATTTACATTTATATAATTACGCCTTATTTGACACCAGTTCCTTGCGTTTTTTGCCATTTATCAAAAACAAGCCACTACAATTTAAACCTACATGTTAAAAAAAAAAACAGATTCAGAACCGAGGTTATGGAACGGAGCGTTGCAGTTCATTTCTTGACAAACAATCAAAGAATCAAGTAAAATAACATTTAAAAATACATAAAATCCAGTGCAGTGTGTTCGTATGAAAAAGAAAACGAAGAAGTTGTTGCGCATAAAAGTGACAATTTCTGTTTGCAATGGATTAATATTTGTGACTGAAATGAAATGTGTTGATTTGGAATGTTTTAAAGTAACTCAGTGTTTGTTGATGTTTTTGTTTGGAAAAGGGAAAAGGGGCAGAAAACCAAAGAGGACTCGTCTTTCTGCTCCTTTTCATTCATTTTTTTATATTTATTAGGACACTGTTAATGTCTTTTTATACTTTATGAATCAAATAAACAAATTTACAACGTATTATTTCCATTTATATTTTTTCTCTTTGTTATTATAATGTGTCCAAGTCATTTCCCTCGTGGATCAATAAAGTTTGTCTATAGAAAGTTGGGTTCAGATAAATACTAAATATAAAAGATAAAAACAGTGTGTAAATGTCGTCATAAAACCAGTCGCATTTTGAGGACTGCAGTTTAAAAAAATAGGAATTATACTTTTTTTTCTTTAGCACATAACAGCTGTCCCCAAAGCACAGATCGGGGCCTCGTCTCATTTCTCTTTCCTCACTTCCTTCTCCTTGATTCCTCTCCTCGATCCTCCATTTTTCAGTTGTCAATCAAATGTGTGTATTAAGTCTTGTCCCAAAGAAAACCTCAGAGTGAAGGAGTAAACCTGAGGGAGGCTTCAGGAGCAGACGTCAGAGGAAAGAATCAAACTTTCTTGGTCTCAGTGAGGAGTTTAGATCCTCTCTCCTCCCTGTGTCTCCTCTGTGGACGGGACTGTGGGACGTCCTCACCCATTTCCTGCAGAATCGAGGAGAAGGAATCGAGGAAAGAGAAATGAGACACAGTCCGGGTACAGCTCTGTGACCCCGTCAGAGACCTCTGCTCCAGCACTGACCACTGTCCGGCCTATAGGGGGCACTGTCTCCACACTCACACGACACTCTGGGGACAGTCGTGATGTCGTGTTTAGGATCGGATCAGATCAGATCAGATCAGATCAGATCAGATCAGATCAGATCATACAAGTAAAAAGACACGTTTTCCTCCGTATCTGAAAGGTCCTGTGACTCTTGAGCTTTAAGTCGTGTTTAAATGTTGTTCCTTCCTCACAAACAGACCTGGAGTTGTGTTTGTTTCATTCACATGTTTGAGGAACTCTTTATTATTAGTCTGTCTACATCTCCAAAGCTCCAAACACTCTGTTCCACCTTGTGATGTCATGAAGTGGCAGTTTTAGCTCCTTTTACCTTTAGTTCAGTAGAAATTGGTGATTCCAGGACTGAAATTATCCAAATGATTCTAGTGAGGAAGCAGACAGTGGAGCACTTCCTGTATTCCCACGTGACATCACAAGGTGGAACAGAGTGTTTTCAGTTTGAGAGAAGAACTCAGCCTGAATCTGCAGGTTTGTGTGTTAAACATGTGAATGAAACAAAACACAACTCCAGGTGTTTGTGTTGAGGAAACGACATTAGAACAGATCAGAAAATGGCGTCGTATCGACCTTTAAACAGATTTTACACAGATCTAGGGCTGATTTTGGAACATTTTAGAGTCTCATCTCAACTCCTGCGTTTCAGCACACGCTGGGGTCAAAAATACAGGTTTGTTTGTAGAAATAACAGAACATTTGTGTGTGGGTATGACGGGTTTGGAGGATTCTCTGGTCAAAACAAGTCCAGACACGTCCAGACACGTCTCAACATTAACTTCTACTCTACTGCTTTTACTCTCACACACACAAGACCACACACACACACACACACACACACACACACACACACACACACACACACACACACACACACACAGACACACACACAGACACAAACACACACAAGTAAGTACTTTATGGATCCTGAGAGGGAAATGTGTCCTCTGCATTTGACCCGTCCTTCAGTGTCTCTGGGTTACACCTGCATTTGACCCGTCCTTCAGTGTCTCTGGGTTACACCTGTCAGGAGCAGTGGGTCTTGGTCAGGTCTCCTTTAGTTGGAGGGTTTGAGTTGTTCTTTGGGAGACACCAGAGGGAACAGAGGGAGGACCCGCCCCAGCACAGGTAGAACATGCAAACTCTGTACAGGAAAATCTCACCTGGTCTGAGCTGAACTCCGGGCCGAACCCCGGGCCGAACCCCGGGCCGAACCCCGGGCCGAACCCCGGGCCGAACCCCGGGCTCTCATCTCTGGCAGATTGAGCAGAAGGTCATTTCATGTATTTTTGTGATGTTATAAAAAGTGTAAAGTTCAGCTCCTCAAATGTTTTTGTTTGTTTTGAAAAAAACTCCAGTGTCTGATCCTGTTACATCATATTTAGGTCAGTGTCAGTGTGAGTCACTTCTGCTGTGAACTAAGCTGCAACACAACACACATGCATGCACACATGCATGCACGCACACACACACACACACACACACACACACACACAGCGGAGGCCTTATTTCTACATTACATCTGTAATAAAATAAATAATAAAAAACGATGTTTGATCATGTGACAAAGCCTGAGTTTAGTAAACACAATAAAATGGTTTAAATACAAGACAAAACTCTTATAGCGCCTCACGGCGGTCAGACCCTCAGAGCGGTCCCTCAGACCCTCACTCACACCGTCACGGCGGTCACTCAAACCCTCACAGTGGTCGGACCCTCACAGCGGTCACTCAGACCCTCACTCAGACCCTCACGGCGGTCACTCAGACCCTCACGGCGGTCACTCAGACCCTCACTCAGACCCTCACGGCGGTCACTCAGACCCTCACAGCGGTCACTCAGACCCTCACTCAGACCCTCACGGCGGTCACTCAGACCCTCACGGCGGTCACTCAGACCCACATGGCGGTCACTCAGACCCTCACTCAGACCCTCACAGTGGTCGGACCCTCACGGCGGTCACTCAGACCCTCACAGCGGTCACTCAGACCGACACGGCGGTCACTCAGACCCACACGGCGGTCCCTCAGACCCTCACGGTGGTCAGACCCTCACGGCGGTCACTCAGACCGACACGGCGGTCACTCAGACCGACACGGCGGTCACTCAGACCGACACGGCGGTCACTCAGACCCACACGGCGGTCCCTCAGACCCTCACGGCGGTCACTCAGACCGACACGGCGGTCACTCAGACCCACACGGCGGTCCCTCAGACCCTCACGGTGGTCAGACCCTCACGGCGGTCACTCAGACCCTCACGGCGGTCACTCAGACCCTCACGGTGGTCAGACCCACACGGCGGTCCCTCAGACCCTCACGGCGGTCACTCAGACCCACACAGTGATCAGACCCTCACGGCGGTCACTCAGAGGACACTGACCTCAGTACCGGACTCTGGGATGAAGCTTTTGATCTCCACAGTGTTTCCTGGAGCGGGGAACGCCGCCTCACGGAGCTTCTGCATAAACGGGTAGATCATCGCCATGGAGATCTGCCGCCGCTTCTCCACCTCGTCAAAGATCTGAAAACACACACACGCTGGGTTTACATGCTTTTGGGGACATTACATCAGTCTACATTCAGTTCATTTGGAGAGTGATAATATAACGCCGCCATGACGCTGCCGTGACGCTGCCGTGACGCTGCCGTGACCCCGCCGAGACGCCGCCGTGACGCTGCCGTGACGCCGCTGAGACGCCGCCGTGACGCTGCCGTGACGCCGCTGAGACGCCACCGTGACGCCGCCGAGACGCCGCCGACACTCTATCCAGCTTAATCTCCTTCTGGTAAATTTGTCAGTTCACCACCCGATTAATAGCAATTACCCTGTAAATATGTTGATTTACATTGTTTATTGTATATATTTGTAATTATTGGTGTGTACAGTTCTAATCACACACTCACACACATACAGCACAACCCTATGATCATTAAACTTCCTTCAACACAAACCTCTGGATCCCACTGCAGTTTTTCCAAAGGCCAGACTCCCACAGCCCAGCGAACATTCTACATACAATATTTCACACTGATCCCGACATCTAAACCTTAAACTCATCCTATTTTAACTCATATCTGAACTTCACAACAAGCTTCTAATAAAGATCCTAATGGAAACAGGCACTACTTTTTGTGGTGAACGTGCACGTGTACCACTATAACCTCACAAACACAACGATGCCATTTGGTACAGATGTTATAAAAGAGAATGTGACATACACCGGACTAAATCACTGCCTGGACAAAGCACCGACCTGTGGCCCTTTGTGAAAAAAGTGATTTACGTCATGAGGACCTGATATTTGTCCCCATAAAGGAGGCAGGTCCCCACATGTACACAGAGTTACACAAACACAGTGGACATAAGAGAGTCATTCTGCGTCGTTTCTGTGTATTGTGACGGGGCGTGTTGGCACAGTGTGGCCCGGGCCTGATTTCACTGATAGTCACACAGAACTGGGCTTGTTTAGGGGAGGGTCAAATACAGAAAACTATTGTGATTTTACGAGGGTTTGAAAATTAAAAGGTCCGATAAGACACGATTTTCTGATCCATGTCCTAATGTCGTTTCCTCGTCACAAACCTGGAGTTGTGTGTTTGTTTCATTCACGTTTCACACACAAACCTGCAGATTTAACACGAGTTCTTCTCTCAAACTGAAAACACTCTGTTCCACCTTGTGATGTCATCATGTGGTAATACAGGAAGTGCTCCACTGTGTTTTTAAACTCCACACACCTTCACTAGAATCATTTGGGTCATTTCAGTTCTGGAATTGTCGATCTCGACTGAACTAAAGGTAAAAGGAGCTGTTCACTTGAAAACTACCACCTGATGACATCACAAGGTGGAACAGAGCGTTTGGAGCTTTGGAGATGTAGACAGACTAATAATAAAGAGTTCCTCAAACATGTGAATGAAACAAACACAACTCCAGGTGTTTTTGAGGAGGAAACAACATTAGAATACGACTTAAAGCTCACAAGAGTCAGAGTTTTGCATAATACAGGACTTTTAAAGAATATACACTTTTTTTTTTTTTTGCTGATTGAAACGACACTACACTAAAGTCAGATCAGATTTCCGTTTAACTTTCTCACACAGGACAAAAGAACGAGCAGAGGGTGGGGCTTATGTGCAGTGGGGAGACTGAAGAGAGAAACAGGCTCAAAGTCAAGCTCCATTTCTAAGGCCAAAACAAATAAAGCAAGACTTTTGACCAGGTAATAAAGGACTCCAAGAACCCAATACACGACAACACAAAACGCAACGCACAAGCAAAACTAAACACCGTTCACACACAGAAACAGGTCCAACAGGGGCACAGCTGGGACTATTTAAAGCTGCACTGTGTAACTTTGTGGTTCAGGGTCCGTCACCTGCTTGTTTCTATGGATACGTCATTGCGCTGCTCTACTGCACAGCTCTACTTTACATTTATTCAATCACAGGTGGTTTTAGAGCTCAAAAATACCCAGAAAAACAGACATTCTGACTGTGAGCGGGGTCGCCTCTCCACAGATCTGACCTGGAACTTGGTCTGGTTTGGTCTCCATGAAAAAATTTAAAGGTTTAATTCCTTACTGTGAAACATTCCAGGCGAGGCAGTAACATCTCTAAGCATTTGAAGGAGCTTCCAGCAGGAAAATTACACACTGCACGTTACGTTTTTTAACTTTAGTTTTTTGTTTTTACATTTTTACAGCGGTTCAGAAGCAGGTCACGCGCATAAAAGAGAAGGCGCTATCTAAAAACCACACCCAGGCCCGTTATTGAGCTGTGAAAATCTACCACATGACATCTGATATACAGGCGGTGTTATCAGAGGAGGAAGAGCAGACAAAAATTCAAGTAAAAGTGGCGTTACTTCAAAATAATATTATTACTTTGGTACAGAGATGTAACAGTCTCACAGTAACACCTTAGACCATCACAATACATCGAATTACAAGTGTCTTTGCTTAAATTAATAATTGTGGTGCAGCAACAGCTAAAAAACGAAGGGAATTGCACAGCCCATGATCCTTTGCTCTGTTTTACTGCAGACTACATGAAGAAGTAACTGTTTAGACAACGCAGCACTTACATTTGATTACAGATATTTACAAAAGAAGACATCAGCGACTGTGGAGAATCACAAAACTCAAAGGACTCTTTTGTGTTTCTTCACATCTGTTATTACTGTTGTACCAATCCATCACCCAGTCCTTCATGTTCTATTGTTCCACCTGCTTTTTCAATCTGCTCAGTTAAAATCCGTCTAAACTCACAAAGGAAACACACACAGACGCTAAAGTCACAGGAATCCGCACACACAACCTCACACATCTTAACAACAGGGACACTGGAACCCCTCAACCCTCTGCCCTCAGGACGGAGGGACAGGGCATCAGGTGCAGGAGGAGCCGCTGTGGGGCCGTCACGTTTCTGAACACCAGGCCCCGCTGTGTGTGTTGCAGTGTCGATTGTAATGTGTCTGTGTTTGTTGTGTTGTTGCTGTATCAGTCAAACGAGCTCTGTGTTCGTGAAAATGAATTTCCCCTTGGAGACAATAAAAAGTCTAAAGGTTAAAGTTTGCAAAGGGCCCAGGCTCTGTTCACGTTTACGTCACAAAACCGGCCGACGTTTGGAAACATGCGGATTACGACTTCCGGCTCTGACAAAATCTGAGAAAACTGGGAAAACTGAGGAAATGGCCCGTGGTTTTCTTCATCTAAATGTCTCTGTATTCTTTCTTTTTCCTTTTATAAACTTTGTGTTTAATAATTTGTCTAACTTGAGCCTATTACACCATGTTCTGATGTTTTAATGTCGTTTCCTCCATCTGATGAAGTTACTGGTCAGCTCTGTGGAGAAGAGACCCCACTCTCAGTAAGAAAACATTTTTAACAGAGTATTTTAACCAAAGGCATTTTAGAAGTGAAGTGTAACATTCACAATTCTGTTTCTGCCTCCACAAAGTACTGAAATATTATATCGTGAGATCTGGATATCGTTCCATCATCGCTCAAGTAGAAGTACAAAGTAGAGGTACAAGAAATTACTCAAGTAAAAGTAAAAGTATTTGGAAAAGGTGTGCAGCGGCTCTCACAGTACGGATGCATGTTTTACGTTTTCAAAGTATTTTTAGCATTAAGAATAAAACTGACACTGCAGCTGATGTCATCAACATTCCCTGGGGATGTGAAGCTAACTGAAAGCACTGCCCTGTCTGAAGCTCTGTTACTCAAATCAGACTTCAGCCTGAGCTTTATTTAAAATCTTCAAGACCCAAAGGCATTTTCAGTACATTTGTCCTCGCCTGGATTTTTTAAATTTTGCCATTAAAACTCCCCCTTTTCCCCCTAATGAAGTGTTAAACATCCTTTTTTTCAGTACAACCTGTTATTTCACAATCTGCACACTGTAGTCGTGTCATACGGCTGTAAGAAAAGCACCAGAAATACAAATGAAAAAAAAATAAATAATAATAAAATTCACACTCTTTCATACAAAACACACAGCAAACATGTATAAACAACTTTTTGAGCATAGAAAATGCTTAATTTAGGGTCTTAGCTACAAATGTGCAAAATATCACATCTGTAAGTAAACTAAAAATATCCTTATTGGCCCCAAAACAAAAAAAAAAGTGCAATCGCCTCATTACTTTACTGGTGGTGGTCATGGAAACGGCTCCTGTCAGATACAGGGCACAGAGCCACATCACCTGCCGTGCATTTCCAAAAATAGCAAGGGATGCGCAATTACACAGACCAAGATGCGTAATTTGCCATTTATTTGAGAAATAACTGAATTTAAACCGACTTTTTTAATTGTCACGAACAGACGCTCAGAGCAGTCGACCATTTTGACTCACTACAATATTTGGCAAAGTTTGGGCCAATGAAAATGGACGGAGCGCGTGGGTTTGGCGGAAAATAAAGTTCCTATTGGACATGCGGATAATGCCGTAAATGCACTCGGAAAGCCGCAACTCTCAGCTTTTTAAGGAGAAAAAAAGTAAGTTTCTATCTTTTATAGTTGGAAAGTTGTGCGCGGTTATATAAAATATTCCCCGGTATCGTATACGATACCGTCGGTCTGGAAGGGTCAACACAATCTGACCAGAAAGCGCCGTTTAAATCCAGTTTTCAGATAAACTTGTCTGTGTTTGCTAATGTGTGCATTGTGTCACCATAGAAACTGCTCAACATTCCACCAAAATACACACATGTACAACACCCCCGTGTGACGTCACGGCAAAGTATCAGCTGAATAAATCGTTAAATGTTCCAAACGGGTTTTCAACGTTAAGATATTTCAAAATCTACAATAAGGAAGCAGTGGACCAGCGTTTTTAAGTCTGATGCCGATACTTTGACTTTAAGTATACACCGATATCCGATATTAGCCGATACACGTGTAGGGCCGATATCCGATATTAACCGATACACGTGTAGGGATTCAATTGTGTTATGTAACTGTTATTCATATTATCAATGACTTAAAGCTGCATTGTGTAACTTTTCTGATATAGGGTCCGTCAAACGCTTTTGTCCATGGAGAGGTTATTCCTTTGTCTGGAATGTTCCACAGTATGGCATTAAACCTTTCTGTCTTCATGGAGACCAAACCAGACCAAGTTACAGGTCAGATCTGTGGAGAGGCGACCCCGCTCACAGTCAGAATGTCTGTTTTTCTAGGTATTTTTGAGCTCTAAAACCACCTGTGATTGAATAAATGTAAAGTAGAGCTGTTTAAAGTCACACTGTGGAACATTCCAGGCAAAGCAGGTGACAGACACTCAACCAAAAAGTTACACAGTGCAACTTTACCCAAAACAACTGTACTGATGTAAAAATTTGCATAAACTAAGTGTTATTTCCCCCTCACATAACAAAAGAGCAGCTTTGAATCTACAAAAGTCCAAACAGTGTTGAAGAAACGTCCTGGTGAGTCATTTTACTGCAGGAAGCAGAGGTGCGCTCACAGCTTTCCTCTGCGGTTCGTGGTCTGCCGTGTCTCACTTTGAGACACTCAGACATTTTAAATCTCAGACGCTTCTCTGTGTCTGGGGTCTGCACTTTTTAATCACACGTTTATGGAAGATCATTTGTTCCACCAGACTTTGAATTTTAAAAATGCAGATGGAATTTCTTACTTTGAATATTTTTACTTTGAAAGAACATATTTGAATTATTTTTATTATGAATTTTAGTTGCTGGAATTTTAAGTGTACATTTATCTTGTTTAAAATTTAAGATTAAAAAAAAAATCACCTTTAAAATATTCAGCACAAATATTTGTACAAGTCCAATTCAACAGTTAAAATTCAGAGCATAAAATTTGCAGTGGAAAAAAATTGCAGGAAAGATCCAAGATGCCAAGGCAGAAACAATCGATCCTTGGCTTGTGCTGAATATTTAAAAGGTAAAATTTTTATTTTGAATTTGAAACATATTGAAAAAGCACACTTAAACTTTCAGCAACTCAAATTCAGAATAAAAATAATTCAAACATCTTTTTTCAGAGTTAAAATTTTCAAATTCGGCAGGATTTAAAATTCAAAATCTGATGGAACAAATTATCTTCCATACACGTTTAAAAAACTGTTTAAAACTTAAAATTCCTGTAGCGTGTGGTGGGCTTGAGTCTGTAATATTTATGTTTCTTGCAGCATTTCCTCAGATCTGATTCAGTTTGTCTCATTCTTGAAAATATCTGATTTTGTGCATTATTTAATTTAATGTTTTGTCCTTCACATTACATTACATACATGATGTTAGAACAATATTTGATTTAAAATGACAAAATTATAATAATGATCCTCGGGTGTCGTCTAGAACTACAGAGCGCCCACAAGCACCAGTCTTCTTTAATGCCATAACGCGGAACAATCCTGACAGAGTAATAAAATCTCCATGGAAACAAGCAGAAAAAAGTTAGAGTTTGGGTGGTGTTGCATTAAAGTTGCACAGCGACCGCCTGTTTCGCAGCTCGTCTGTCGTACGCTCTGAGATAAACGTGTGGTGTGTGGTTACCGTCGACTGAATAAAGAAGTGGACTCCTGGAGTGTGACGTCGCCCACAGCGTGAACCTTCTGACAAATGCGACATCACAGGGCCAATTTGGAGCCAGTTCCATATTAGGATTTTTTAAAATTTATTTACAGACAAAAAAAGGCAAATAAAAACACCACACTGCACATTTCTCTGATCTGGCCAAGATTTTAAAACTTATATCAGGTTATTCATCTTGTTTTCAGATTTATTATCGAGTTACTAGACCAGAGGCTGCTTAATTCTAGTCTAGAGGGAGTTGATTTTAAGAAAACTTGTCAGAAAAATGATCTTGCTGCATGGACAGATTATTTCACTACTTTAAGTCATTTTCGGATAGATTTAAGTGTTTATATCTTACATTTTGGCCAAGCTTTTTTGCAGTACAGGATCATGTAGAACGGGTTAACATGAAAATTTTAAAACCAAAATGTGGACGCTCACTGCAGAGCAAAGCTGTTTGTTTTTCCCGTATCCATAGAAACCGTGCCAAGAAGCTAGCTAAAGCGCTAGCTATGGACATGTGAGATGCTACAGACTTTTTATACCATATGTGGCAGCAAATGTGACGGGAGACCTTCCAGAGGAAACACTTTGAGGGAATGAACCATTTCATCACCAACGCAACACCAGAACGAAGTAAGAGCGAGGCTTTTCCTGTTGTGTTCACCTGGCGCCCCCTGGAGGCTGCTGTGATGCTGCAGGACACAGAGGAGGGACACTTTTGTCTCTTCCTCTCCTCAAACTGCCCTGACACAGAATCTGCTGACCCTCCCTGACCAGTCCTCCTGTTAAACTGACCTGAGACCTTTGACTCAGACACAAAGGACAATGAGAAGAGCCATGGAAATGTTACTGCAGCAAAACTTGAATTTCCATCAAGATCAGTAAAGTTTCTCTCTCTCTTTTAAACGCAGCGGACAGCAGGTCAGCCATGTCCATTTGTTTACAGTCTGTGGTGGTTACCTTAGAGAAGAGTCCGAAGCAGGCCACTCGGCTGATGATGCAGTAGGCCTCTGGAGGGCGCGCTCCTTTTCCCCCGGGCTGCGCACACAGGACACACACATAAAGGATGCTCAGGTCTTTATTTATAGGGTCAAGACTAAAACATATAAAAAATACACAATATCGATACTGTATCACCAAATTTAGTATCATGACATTTTGATAGATATTTTTGCACAGCCCTCCGTGTGATGTGAGGGACAGTACTGACCAGCAGCCTCCTGCAGTAGCCGTTCCTCCTGCTCCCATCGATCTCCGTCAGGACGAAAGAGAAGGTCTCACTGAAACACAGCAGCACAGGTCAGCCGGGGTCAAGGGTCAGCCGGGGGTCAAGCGGGGGACAGGCAGGGGTCAGTACCTGCGGTATTCAGTCAGAGGAGCCCAGTTAATGCCCTCTGGAAAACAGAAGAGCGTGATGGCCTTTAGGATCTTCTCCTCCTCCTCTTTTTGAGAGCGGCCCATCCCATCCCTCTGAAGGAACACGAGAGTTAGCACGAACGTTAGCATGAGCATTAGCACGAGCATCGCTATGGTGACAAACATCATACGCACACAGACAGAGAGCTCAGTAAAAGTGCACAGAACAGCACAGAGAAACCTGGAGACTTTCAGAACAAACTAAAGCCCCATTTCCACGGTTCTACTGCACTCAGCCTGACTCACTTTCTATAAACACTTTTATTTATGTAGTCAGTTTTCTGTCACAATGATTAAACGGACTACATTACCCTACTTTCTGAACACTGTTAGAATGTTTCCTCCTTGAGCCTTGGAATAGCCAGTTTGTAATGAACAAAATGGCATCATAAGGTGGAACAGAACATTTTGAGCTTTAGAGATGTAGACAGACGTTTGAAAGAAACAAAACACAACTCCAGGTTTGTTTGTGATGAGAAAACAGCATTTCATCATAGATCAGCAAACAGTGTAATGGCCCTTTAAAACTCTCTCAGCTCATGTGGCTCACAGACCTTGGGGAACTGGTAGGAGATCTGAGGCTCGTAGCTGCCCTGCTCTTTGCCCTTCTTCAGACTGACCACCACCAGGTACTCAAAGAAGTACTGTCCACTGGCGTAGCGCTGCTGCCGGTCCTCCACCAGGGGGCCCAGAGGCTCCGGCGGCTCCGACTCTTTGGCCCCTGCACAGACAACAGCATAACAGAGGTTTAGTCCTGGTTTAGCTCTGGTTTAGCCTGGTTTAGCCCTGATTTAATCCTGGTTTAATCCTGGTTTAATCCTGGTTTAATCCTGGTTTAATCCTGGTTTAATCCTGGTTTAATCCTGGGTTTAACTCTGGTTTATTCCTGGGTTTAGTCCTGGTTTCAGCTCTGGTTTATTCCGGGTTTAGTCCTGTGTAAAGTTAAACAGGGTAAATATTTCCTAATATTTGAATACTCACGGTCTTTCTTTCCTTTGCGGAAAGAGGAGAACAGGGCGCTGACCCTCTTGAACGCCCCCTGCTGGCTGCCTGCATCTTCTCTTGGAGAGCTGGGGCCTGGAAACATCAGCAGAAGGAAACATCAGCAGAAGAACAGAGAGAGAGAGTGGAGGACCGCACTGTACTGACCGTGCTTCACTGGGATGTCTGAGATGATGTGTCCCTGGGGCTGCTCACCTGTGGCACAAACAGAGGGTCAGGGTCAGGCAGGATTTATGGTACATGGTAAAGGGTCACATTTTTATGCAGAGCTTTTCCACCTTCAAGGCTAAAAGCGCTTTACATCAACAATCCACTCACACACTCACTCACACACTCACACACTCACACACTCACACACACACACACACACACACACACACACACACACACACACACACACACACACACACACACACACACAGCATTTCCTGTCTTAGGTAGTTTTTACAGTGTCATGGTAAAGTTGACGTAAAAGTGAGTCAGTGAACAGTCTGAGCAGGTCGGTCTGGGTCCGTCTGCGCAGGCGACTCTGGGTCTGTCTGCGCAGACAGACAGATTCCAAGTTATGGCAATAATTCTACATACATTTGCCTAAACTATATGCACAACAAGAAAGCCCAATCTCTCAGCTTTGATCTTATGCCAAAAGTAATCTGGTAGGACAAATACTAGCAAAGATATCATATGTTTTACCTAGTGATCGATAAAACACTTCAATGAATGCTGAAGATCGCATCATCACTTCAACTTGAATTATATATTATTAAAATGTATTTAACTTGAAATAAAATTGAAATGCCATAGGTTTTAGGGTATCAACAAACCTGTACTTCTAATATTCCCAAGTTTCACCCACATACAATGTTTAATATGTCTTGACCTTATCCCAAGGTTTCCAGTGATGCCAAATTTCTAGGGTTGTGGGGGGGTGCACACGTGACTATCGTAGCCCGTGGCCTACAACAAGCCCCAACAGCAGCCTGCAGAGCGAGGAGCGACTGCATTCCTCACACAGACAACAGCACCAGGATCTTCTCTGTACCAGTGCTGGAAGAAGTACTCAAGTTTGTTACTTAAAGCTGCACTGTGTAACATTTTGGTTGGGAGTCTATCGCCTTCTTGTTTCTGCAGATACGTCACTGCTCTGCCTGGAATGTTCCACAGTGTGACATTTAACAGCTCAGACATTTAACAGCTCAGTTTTGTTGTTGTTAAAAAAAAAAAAAAGAAAAACAGACATTCTGACTGTGAGCGGGGTCGCCTCTCCACAGATCTGACCTGTAACTTGGTCTGGTTTGGTCTCCATGAAGATAGAAAGGTTTAATGCCGTACTGTGAAACATTCCAGACAAAGCAATAATAATAATCTCCATGGAGAAAAGCGTTTGACGGACCCTCCAGCAGAAAAGTTACACTTTAAACAGAGTGAATCACAGACCAAATATAATTAAATCAGTTTGTGATAAGAGACACAGTCGGTTTGAGTAATAATTAAACTATCGGTGTCACTGATAAATCACATTATCCCGGTGTCATTAGGCCATAAAGTGTTCTACAACAGTATTTAGGCCACAGAACTGTAGAACCCTTATGAAAGGCACAGTTTGGGAACTACAGCCCCTCAGGTCAGAGTCCGGCTCAGAGTCCGGCTCAGAGTCCGGCTCAGAGTCCGGCTCAGACTCCGGCTCAGACTCCGGCTCAGACTCCGGCTCAGAGTCCGGCTCAGAGTCCGGCTCAGACTCCGGCTCAGAGTCCGGCTCAGAGTCCGGCTCAGACTCCGGGATCACACCTTCACCTCCGAAAACAAAACTGATCTGGTCTGATGTTGGGCCAGAGTAAACACTGAGGTGCGCCATGTTGTCTAAAGGGCGGAGTGGTTTACAGCGGTAAGGTGCACAAACCCTCCGCTGGAAACAGGCCGTTAAAGGGCAGAAGAAAGTCCGTGTCTACAGCACCTGACCCCGCACACGGAGCCCACAGACCACACTCACTCCAGCGGTTCCTCAGGTCGCCCACGCGGCCCTTCTGTCTCCACGTCACGCCGTTACTCATCGCGGGGAGAGTTTCGGGATGAATCCGTCCGCAGACACTGGACACCGGGCCTCATCTTCCTCACACCGGTCCGAAGACCTGTCCCAGACCGTTTCCTTCCCCGTGCCCGCGCTCCGTCCTCGTGCTCCGGTGTGGGGTCCTGCGCTCTGGTGGGGTCCTGCGCTCTGGTGCGCTCCGCTCTCCAAACGTGCGCCACGGGACTCGGAGTGGGCGGGGTTTAGTTTGGGTTTTGTCTCACTGCCTGAAGGACTCGATGTGACTTTGAGCAGGTGAGAGGCTGAAGGTCTGAGCACAGAAGAGCTTCAGATTCTCAGAAACACAGCGCCTTCCCCCGTCACAACTTTAACAAACTTTTAAAACTCTTCAAACCTCCGCCTCGGTCATCCCTGTTAAAGCTTCAACTTTTAAGTGAAATGCTTAGTCACATTAACATTAAAGCAAACACCAGCAGAGGGCCGAGGCCTACAGCTCACACCCGCCTCCTAGTGGCGAACTGGAGAAGCTGAAGGCAGTTTGGGGTCTGAATTTAAACACAGAAGAGCTTCATGTGTTTGGATGAAGAGACTGACTCTACAGAAACACTGAAACACTGAAACATGAGAAAGAACAAACAGAACTGCAGTTATGTTTTTAACTCCAAACAACATTAAACAGGCTTGAGTTACGTCTCGATGAGCAGCCCAGCCTCTCTGAGACTGGTGCATTGTGGGTAGTGTGTTGAACTGGTGCATTGTGGGTAGTGTGTTGAACTGGTGCATTGTGGGTAGTGTGTTGAACTGGTGCATTGTGGGTAGTGTGTTGAACTGGTGCATTGTGGGTAGTGTGTTGAACTGGTGCATTGTGGGCAGTGTGACGGCCCAGGTGAAGGAGAACAGGGTCACGTGGTGAGCCGCTGGTATCTGATCCCGGAGCTTCTGTTACACATGAGACTCTGATTGTCTCACAGCTCGAAACGACAGAGTCCAGACTCTGTAAAGAAGACGACTGAGGGAGTGTGACGTCACCCACGGCGTTTGGCTCCAGTCAAATGAAGCTCATCCAGGGGAGCAGAGTTCCATATTTGAAACAGGAATGTATTAACGGACAAAATAGTGAAATTAAACCAACACCAGGATCATGTAGAGCGGGTTAATACGAACATTTTAATTCCAAAATGACGAGGTTCACAGCAGTTTTTCAATAGAATGTAAACTGGAGCCAGAGTCGACGGAGCCGGAAGCGCCCCCATGTTCACTTCCTTCCTTATGTGGAACGTGGTGTCCGTTTATATACAGTCTAGGGTCAGGACTGCCTTAGCTGGAGGATTCGAGGTTTACTGCGGGTTTTGGGTTAATGGGGGAAACCGGATTCCCCTGAGGAAACCCACCCAGACACAGGGAGAACATGCAAACTCCACACAGAAAGACCCAGGACTCAAACCCGGGACCTTCTGGCTGTGAGGTGAGGGTTCTATCCACTCTGTCACCTAAATCATATCCACATCAGTTCATCCAGACAGAAAGAACAAGCAAACAACAGCTGAACATCAGGAATCACATCTGGTGCTTTTACAGTGATTAGGGGCGTGTAAAAATATTGAAATATCGATATATCGTACCGTTTAATGTGATGATACAGTATCGATATCGTAGGCTGCTGTATCGATATATCGCAAAGAGGATTTTTTTGGTTTATTTTACTAAATTATCTTGTTAAAGCGCTACAGTTTTTTTGTCGCTTGTTTAGTGGAAGGAAGAAACTCTTTTATGCGACACATTTGACATTTTCAGTTTTGATGATTAAAATGTTCCTGTTTCATATGAACTTTGCACAAAAAGTGGTTTAACAAAGACTTTTCGTTTCACAGCCATATTTTAGCGTTTATTTAAAAAAAAACAACGTATCGAATCGAATTAAAATATATCGTATCGAATCATAAGCTCACGGTATCGAGGTATGTATCGTATCGGCAATTTCTGAATGATACCCAGCCCTGTTAGTGATACTTTGCTGCTGATGTCATCTACATTCCTTGGGGGTGTGATGCTAACTCGAGGCACTGCTTTGTCTGAGGCTTAATTAGACTTTAATCTGAGCTTTATTTTAACACAATCTGACCAGAAAGAACCGACAGGTGAGCTGATTTCTGCTTTTAAACAAGTCTTTTCAGTTCGTCGCTCTCACCTTTTTGTTGAAAATCAAACTCCTAAACCATGAGCAATCGCACTGATCACAGGAAAATAAAGACGTGCTCTTTAAATCCATTTTGTGTTTTTTCTTGCGTTTTCAGACCAGATATTCAAACTTTTTTTTGTCTGTTTTTTGCTATTCTGTGCACTGTGTCACCATGGTAACTGCGGAACGTTCCCCCATTAGAGATCCACGTAGAACCTCCCCAGTCTGACGTCACTGCAAAGTATCAACAGTGATGCTAACCACTCTGCCACACACACACGTCCTCCTGCAGCTGGTGGGCAGTGCGTTTTACCTGAAGGAGGTCTGCTTTTGCCCAGAGGGCTCTGAGGAGGAGAGGCGTCCTCAAACACAGCATCTGCACGAAGGTCAAAGGTCATCAGGTCACAGGTTCGCTCAGTTTTAATATAACGTATAATGTAATCTATAACACAATCTACCATAGAATGCAACATATAATCAACCGCTTTGACTTTAAAGGTAAGATATATCACACAAACTGACTCTCGTGAGCTTTAAGTCGTGTTCTAATGTCGTTTCCTCCTCAAAAACAGACCTGGAGTTGTGTTTTGAGTAACTTTTTATTATTAGTGTGCTCAAAACGCTCTGTTCCACCTTGTGATGTCATTTAGTGGTAATTTTCAAGATACTTTTACCTTTAGTTCAGTAGAGATGGACAATTCCAGGCTGAAATGATCCAAATGATTCTAGTGAAGGTGTGTGGAGTTTAAAAACACAGTGGAGCACTTCCTGTATTACCACATGATGACATCACAAGGTGGAACAGAGTGTTTTCAGTTTGAGAGAAGAACAAAGCTTAAATCTGCAGGTTTGTGCGTTAAACATGTGAATGAAACAAAAAAACACAACTCCAGGTCTGTTTGAGATGAGGAAACGACATTAGAACATCAGAAAAAAGTGTAATATTGGACCTTTAATTGTCTGTTTTTATTCAAACACAAAAAAATCTTCACTTTCTGGTCGGACTCTACCTTTTCTGGAGCGGTTCGGCACGGAGGAGAAAGACCACACCCCCCTGCGCCGTGAGAAGTTCTCGTCCTGACTGTTGTGCCTCCCTGTGGACAGAGGCAGGATTGCGGGCTCATGTTGTGTACAGTTACAGTGTGTGTATGTGTAAGTGTGTGTGTGTGTGTGTGTGTGTGTGTGTGTGTGTGTGTGTCTGTGTGTGTCTGTGGAAGTTGTGGATTGTGAGTTTTACTTTTGATGCGCAGAGACGAGAAACTGAAACTTCTCCGTGAGTTTGGAGACAGCGGCTCCATTTTCTGAAAAACAAAAGAACAAAAGGAGGAGCGGTTAGACAAATACTCCTGGAACACTTTCTGTTTCTAAATGATAATGATGGATTTTATTTTTATTACAGCTGAGAGTACAAAAGTGTAGTGCAATCATACAGTTATTGTTACATAAGAAATAGAAAGAGAAGAAAAAGAAGAGAACAGGACAGAGGGAAAGGGGCTGGGGGCTGTACAGATTAAACATCAGGGAGACCACATTTTCAAAATCAAAAACTGGGACATTCTCGGTTTGGGACGGTTGGTAATAATAAAATTGTGAAACGAGTGCAGAATTAAGGAGAATTAGCAAAAGGAGAAATTTAATTTGTCAACTGGACAAAGTTTATTTAGTCAAATACGTTTTGCAGCTCATCCAAGCTGCTTCTTCAGTTCTGGTCAGATGCTGGTGGACACTGCTTTATATCTGCCTGAAGGGGGCGCTAACTACAATGAAATGACTCTGAGACACACATATTTGTTTGCAGTTTCTGTTAGTTAGGTGTGTCTATTCAATTCAGTTAGCAAGTACACTTTTCTAACTGTAGAGTTATAAAAGTACACTTAAAATTACAGCAGCTAAAATTCAGAATAATGTCTGAGACCTCGGAGGTCTCAGACATTATTCTGAATTTTAGCTGCTGAAATTTTAAGTGTTTAAAATTCAATATATATATAAAAAAAATCACCTTTTAAATATTCAGCACAAATATTTTCAAGTTCTCAAATTCAAAAGTCAAAATTCAAAGTGTAAGATTCACATTAAAGATCCAAGACGCCAAGGCAGAACCAATCGATCCTGTGTGATCCGATCGAACTTAGTAACAAACAGGAAATGGAGCAGTGAAGCGATCTGATTGGTCAGAATTCGCCTCATCAAAACCTCATCTCTTTTATTTGTTAAGTGTAAACCCCGCCCACAGATGAGAACCATTAGGAAACAGCCTCTGTCCTCCTCGCTCACACAGGATCGATTGCTTCTGCCTTGGCGTCTAGAATTTTGACTTTTGAATTTGAGAGTTTCAAAATATCTGTGCTTAATATTTATGGGTGATTTTTTTTTTTATTTTGAATTTGAAACACTGAAAAAGTACACTTAAAATTTCAGCAACTCAATTCAGCAAATTCAAAATGAGAAATTCAGCAGTATTTAAAATTCAAAATCTGATGGAACAAATGTTTAAAGTAAAAAGAGTAAAAAAGTAAAAAGCTCCCGCCCATTGTCTGAACCTGTTCAGGAGGTGAGGGGTCTACAGTCTGAGAAGTGCTTTCAGTTTGAATCAACCCAGAACAAAGATGAGGAAGAGTTTCAGCTGTGAAACGAGAT